>JAKEPQ010000178.1:0-35935 GCA_024500445.1 Entomyzon cyanotis | reverse complement strand
TGATGCCTGATGGGTTTTTTTGTATTTTTTATTTTACTTTTATACTCTCTTTATATATAACCTTTTACCCTTCCCCGTTCCTGTACTTTTTACTCCCTGTATCTTAACCCTACATGTCTATCACCCTAGTACCCCTTGCCCTGCTCAGAATCCTTTGGGGAAGGCGAAACATATCCACAATCGCAAAAGCATGACGCACAGCCTTGAACAGAGCTCCATCACTGAGACATGTTTTTTGTAAACTAAGTAGTAATCTTTTGGGGGGGGGCAATTTTAATAAGGGGGCAATTAATTCATTTGTTAGACTCCTTATTAGAGACTTTTAGATAAGTATTCTAATCTAGGCTGTCCATAAATTGTATACGGGAGATATCGTTGGGGCTTTTTTGCTTGTTCGTCGGTGCGCATCTGGGATCCTATTAAACCAAGGTAAAACCCCTTTCCTATACTGTGTGTCTGCGTCTAAAAATTTCTACTAGCAATTTAAGGCATCAGTTCTGGCAAGCCAGGCAGGAGAAGAGGGAACCCCGGGTTCTGATTTGGATCGAAAAACACCCCGCTGTATCCCCCCTTGCCAGCACTAGGGGAGAAAGGCGGTGATTCAGGATCGAAATCCAGGAGTTTTCCAAAGACCAGGAACACAGCTTAAGAGGTAAGATCAAAGGGGTTGTTTTATGGTTTTATAGATAGCTAGCTAGCATTTGGGAGATCTCCAATGGTGGGAGGCGTGGCCAGGGGGGCCATAAAAAGGGGGGTTTTTTAACCGCTCCGCTCCCACAGGGTGGGGGGATTGTGAGGAGAGGGGGACGCCCCTCGTTAAACTCACAGGGAGCCGCATAGGACTCACGGGGGGCTGTGGCTCAGAGGGGGCTGCAGCCCGCAGGTCGGGTGGGTGGATTCGACTACCGAAGTTCGAATCCCGCCAGGGTTTCTAAGCTGAGCATGCGTGGTTTTCAGGCTTGTTTTCTTTGCTCTGCTGGTTCTGTGCTTATCTATAGGTTAGGAACTTTTTCCTACTGTTTCTTTCTGTTTATGAGATATGGGTGGTGTGCTGTCTACCAACCCAAGAATCCCACAGGATTCCCCGCTGGGTTTGATTTTGAAAAACTGGAATCTGCTGACAGTACGAAGCGTTGATTTACATTCTGGTGAATTAACCAGACTTTCATTGTGGGTGTGGCCTGTGTTGAACCTGGAGGGGGGAGTAAATGGCCTCGGTTGGGCAGTTTAGATAATGAACTTATTACAAAGTTACTCGTAGAACTCCAAGTTCAGAGAAAGTTTAAGGAGTTAAGATATGCAAAATTGTTTTCTATATTTCCAAATCGAGAAGAAGCGTATAAGCAAATGAAAGAGAACCGCTTTGAGATGGCTTTACAAAAATTAGAAAAGAAAAAAATAGACAGAAACAGCCCCCGACGAAAGATGAGGAGATAGACCTGACAGACACAGACTTGGTAGCACCAGATTTACGAAGGGGGGCATCACACCAGCCGCAACACGGGCCGGTGCCCCCTCTCCCTCCCCCCCTCTTCCTCCTCCTCCTCCTCCCTCCTCCACCGCCATTCTGGCCATCTGCCCCCCCCCCCGCACCTACTCGATACAGCATGGGGAAAAGAGGAGGTGTGGCCGCCTCCTCCCCCCACTGCCACCATCCCCTGACCGGTCTGATGACGAGGATGAAGGCGGGAGCAGGGGCGGGAGACAGGAGTGGAATCAGGGGTGAGAAGCAGGGGCAGAGGCAAAGGGAGGGACCGGGGCAGAGGGAAGGGGCGGAACCGGGGCGGACCGGGACGGAGAGGGAAGCATGTCTACCGCTGGCCCCTCCCAGACTGGGGAAAGGGGGGCAGCGGGCGGCACCCTCTCCACAGCTCCACTAGGGCTGAGAGGGAAAAAACCCAAATCAAGCGTGAGTCAGACGAATCCAGTGTAGATGTAGATAGCTCGGAAGAGGAAGGAGAAACCGAGGCTGAAGCTGCAGGCAGCGAACCTGCTGGGAAGAAAAGGGGAAAATAGCCCAGGAAGCTATCGGGGCTGCCAGTCTGGTGGCAAAACGTACTAGGTCTAAGAAGGAACCTGTCCTAAAAGTACCTCTAAGGCAGGCTGTCGGGAATCAAGGGATGGTTTATATCAAAACTCCTTTCTCCCTCGGAGAACTCCGACAATTGAAAGAGTCAGTCGGAACATACAGAGACAATCCAGAGAAAGTGGCCATGCGGTTTGAATTAGCTATCAAGGCACAAAACCCAGATTGGAGTGACCTGAATGTAATGTTAGATGAAGTACTGGATAGTACAGAAAAAGAGATGGTTATCAAGGCTGCTGTAAATGCTGTGGAAACTCAAATTGCAGCTGGAACCATCCAAGGACCTGTTGGTAATATTTTTCCTTTGATAGATCCAGGTTGGGATCCCAATGTGCCAGAGGAAATGGCCAAATTAAAACAGTATCAAAAGTGGATAGTTATTGGACTAAAATGTGCTATTCCTAAAGCAATTAATTGGGCCAAAATATATGAAATTAGGCAAGGTCTAAATGAGACCCCCACAGATTTCCTGAACAGGCTCAAAGAGGCTGCACGGAAGTACACAAACTTGGACTTGGATTCCCCAATGCAGCAATCTAATTTAGCCTACATATTTGTAGGCCAATCTACACCTGATATAAGGAAAAAGCTGCAAAAATTGGATGAGTATGATCTAAATAAGTTGTTGAATGTGGCCTGGAAAGTATATCAAAATAGGGATTCAACAGATAAGGATACTGGTAAACCCCACTACAAGAAGAAACAGGGTCAGGAGAAAAGAAAGGGTCCACCTCACCCTCCTCTAGCCAAGGACCAGTGTGCCATCTGCAAGAAGAAGGGACACTGGAAGAACGAGTGTCCAATGCGGGCGAAGGAGACGCCCACGTCTTCTCAGTTAGCTGTGACTGAGAATTTACGGGGACCGAAGACATTATCCACCCCAGCGGAGCCTTCGGTTATAATTAAGCTGGAGAAAGATGATGTTGAATTTTTGGTTGATACGGGGGCAACGTATTCTGTGTTAAATACTTTAAAGGGGAAACTGAGTCAAGATACTGTAGATGTAATTGGTGCCACGGGAGTAAGTGAAACAAGGCCTTTCTTTCAACCTTTAAGATTTAAACTGGGGAAACATTGAGTGACTCATCAATTTTTATATATGCCAAATTCTCCAAAACCATTGTTGGGCAGAGATTTATTGGAAGAATTGGAGGCAGAAATTAAATTTTCCAAGGAGGAGGGAGTGAAAGTTATAATTTCTGAATCTAAATTTGTCGAAGCAGCTACTATTCTTATCCAGGAATGTTGTGGAGAAATTCCTAAAGAAGTTGAGGATGTGGTTATTCCAATAGTATGGGCCAGTGATTTTCCTGAGAGATCCAAAAGAGCTGAACCTGTGAGTATTGCACTCAAAGCGGGAGCAACACCGGTAAGGCAGAAACAATACCCTCTGAAATTAGAAAGTCGTAGGGGACTGGCACCTGTAATTGAGAAATTTTTTAAATTCGGGTTGCTAGTGGAATGTGAGTCCAAATACAACACACCCATCCTGCCAGTAAGGAAGGCTGATGGTAAGAGTTACAGGCTAGTGCAGGATTTGAGGGCAATCAACAGAATTACAGAGGACATACATTCAGTTGTACCAAATCCCTACACCTTTCTGACCACACTAACAAATGAATTAGGGTGGTTCTCAGTCTTGATCTCAAAGATGCCTTTTTCTCTATTCCAATCCACAAAGATAGCCAGGAGCTTTTTGCTTTTGAGTGGGAAAATCCTGAGACAGGAAGAAAGACTCAACTAACTTGGACAGTGCTACCCCAGGGGTTCAAGAACAGCCCAACAATATTTGGACACCAGCTATCAAAGGAACTGGAGGACTGGAAAAAACAGGAACCAAAAGGAGAAATCCTTCAATATGTTGATGACATCCTGATCGCAGCAAAACCACGAGATGACTGCATCCAACTCACTGTAAGTCTTTTGAATTTTTTGGGCATGGGTGGATACCGAGTCTCAAAAGAAAAGGCACAAGTTGCCAAAGAAACTGTATACCTAGGGCTGGAAATCTTCCGTGGTCATCGACAACTTAGCAGAGAACGGAAAGAAGCTATCTGTTGGCTTCCAGAGCCCCGCACGGTGAGAGGGATGCAAGCTTTCCTCGGCATGGTAGGTTGGTGTCGACTTTGGGTGGCAAAGTATGGAATACTAGTAAAGCCTCTGTATGAAACCCTAAAGACAGCTGAAAAGGGAACCATTAACTGGACAGAGAAAGCAAAAGCTGCCTTTAAACAATTAAAACATTCCTTGATGTCTGCTCCAGCTTTAGGGCTGCCAGATTTAACGAAGCCCTTCGAACTGTTCACATACGAGTGGCAGAATGTAGCTCTTGGGCTGCTAGCACAATATCTTGGAGATCAGCGAAGAGCTGTGGCCTATTTTTCAAAACAGCTAGACAATGTTAGCCAAGGGTGGCCAGGGTGTCTGAAAGCCGTGGCAGCAACTGTCATCCTAATCCAAGAAGCTCAGAAATTCACCCTTGGGCAGCACATTGTCGTGTATGTACCCCACACCGTGATTTCTGTGCTAGAGCAAAAGGGGGGACACTGGTTATCCCCTAGCAAAATGCTTAAATACCAGGCTGTATTGTTGAAACAGGACGATGTCACTCTAAAAACAACATCTGTTGTAAACCCCGCAATGTTTTTGTCATCTACACTGCTTGATAACATACCTGAGCATGACTGTTTGCAGACAATAAAAGAAACCTACTCCAGTAGACCAGACCTGAAAGATGTGCCTCTGGAAAATCCAGATTGGAAACTTTTTACTGATGGAAGCAGTTTCATACGGAACGGTAAGCGTATGACAAGCTATGCAGTGACCACCACAAATAAAGTGATTGAAGCAAAAGCCTTACCTTCAGATGTATCATCACAGAAAGCTGAACTGATTGCACTGACCAGAGCTCTAGAACTGAGCGAGGAGAAGAAAGTAAATATATAAACTGATTCCAAATATGCATTCAGTGTTGTTCATGCCCATAGAGCTATTTAAAAAGAACGTGGCCTGCTGACTGCTCAAGGTAATGGCATTAAACATGCCAAACAAATCCTAGCACTCCTGCAGAGCATCTAGAAACCTACAGAAGTAGCTGTCATGCACTACAAAAGTCATCCAAAAGAGGAAGACAACTCCTGAAGTGAGAAATCGTTTTGCTGATGAAATGGCTAGAGAAATAGCAAAAAAAGGCATTTTTGCAATAGTGCCACAGAAAGAAGTAGATCTGACAAAGTTTGCTCCAAAATATGATCAGAGTGACCAAAAGTTAATTAAATCTCTTAAAGCTGAAATTAAAGAAAGTGAGTGAACTGTTACACCTATAGGCCAAGTTGTAGTCCCACCCCCGATCCTTCGAGAAATAGTGCAAAGAGAACATGAGGGTACACACTGGAGAACAGAAAACCTTTTAAAACATCTAAAGAAAGTAGTAATAGAGAGAAGAATGACTGACATCGTGCAGTCTGTAACAAGCAAGTGTGAAACCTGCTGCAAAAACAACCCTGACACAACTAAAAGAGTAGTGTTAAGAGTGACCAAGACAAGGCATCTCCCGGGAGATTACTGGCAAATAAATTTTGCTGAAATGCCACGGAAAGAAAGTTACAAATATGTATTAGTATTAGTTGATACATTCAGTAGATGGCCTGAAACTTATCCCTGTCGTACCAATGCAACAAAAGAAGTGGTAAAAGCTTTGCTCAATCATATAATTCCAAGATTTGGGGTTCCCTTGGAGATGTCATCAGATAGGAGACCACATTTCATTGCAACAGTGGTCGGAAAAGTTAGCAAGATCCTGGGACTTACTTGGGACCTGCATACTCCATACCGGCCCCAAGCAAGTGGCAAGGTTGAACGTATGAATGAAACCCTCAAAACCCAGATTAGTAAGATTTGTCAAAAAACATCTATGACATGGGTTCAGGCTTTGCCTATAGCCTTACTGAGGGTCCGCATACAACCAAGGCAGAGGGACAACATAAGTCCCTATGAAATTCTATATGGCAGACCATATCAAGTTCCACACATTCCAGGTGAAATTCACATGAGGGGAAAAATTGATTTACAGAAATACTTAATGGCTTTGAGTTCCACTTTGCAGAAGCTCCAGAGATTCGTTGTCCTGTCCAAGCCTATAGAATTGGACATCCCTGCCCACCTGTTTCAGCCTGGAGACTGGGTCTACATCAAGTGGTGGGACAGTGACCCCTTGCAACCCAAGTGGAAGGGACCATTCCAAGTCTTGCTGACCACCCTCACTGCTGTCAAGGTTGCTGGGAAAGGACCGTAGATCCACTATTCCAGAGTGAAGAAAGCTTCTGCTCCTGAGACTACCGAGAAAACAGAGACTGATACAAATCAAGATGATGGTTAAATTGTTCCTTACACGTATGCTGTTTTTCCAACTGGTAACCATGACTCAGGGCTCAGCCCAGGTATTGCACAATACTGTGATGCAAAATGTATCCAAAGCTCTTAATATGAGCAATTGCTAGATCTGTACTCAATTACCACCTCTAAATGAGAAAAAAAATAGTCATTGATTAGTATTGCAATGGAAGAAGAACATACAGAAAGGTGGCAACGGATCGGGCCCAATACCGCCTTGCTGCCTCCTATACCCCTGAGCGGCCTGATGGAACGTGAGAACTATACAGTTCGCTGCGTGCTCATGAATGCTACAGGAAAGGCCGTTCTTCCACCATATTGTCATAAGACCAACTTTAAAGAAATACTTAACCCAAGATCTGTAACAAAAATGAAGTTGCTAGGATAAAGATTAGCTCTGCCTTTTGAGACGAGAGTGTATTAGATATGTGATGATAAAACCTGGAAAATTCTACCTGTAGATAGAGACCAGGCCTGTGCCCTCGGGGCTGTAATTCCAAATATAACAATATTTGACCAAATTGAAAAACCACGTAAAAGAGAGAAAAGAACTCTTAATCCCCTCATTGAACGTCCCACAGTTTTCCATAGTATAGTAAGAGCCCTCCTTCCCTCTTATGGGATAGTTGAATTAAAAAAAGCAATCGTGAATATATCGAGTGTTATTGAAAACATTAAAAAACATACTACTGATGCAATTATAGCTTTGCAAGAAAAAGTCCATAGCCTGTCAAAAGCAATGACGCAGTACAAGATAGCTCTCAAATTCTTACTCAGCGCTCATGAAGAAGTATGCGATATTATTAATGGCAGCTGTTGTTCCTTTGTAGATCAAGATGAAAAAATCAAAGAAGATTTAGAAAAAATTTAGAAAGGAACTCAAATTCTACACGAAGTAAGTTCAAAAAATTACACCTTGAAATTTGACCAAATTTTCTACACCCTCACTTCATAGTTGCCAAACTGAACCTGGGTGAAAAAAACATTTATAATTATTGTAATTGTAGTTATTATTTTTGCCATAGCTAGTTGTGTAAACCGATGTTGTAGATAAAGTAGTTTAGAGTAGTTAGAGACTAAACAAGGTAAAAGCTTGTTAGTCTCCAAAAAAGGGAAAAAAAATGATGCCTGATGGGTTTTTTTGTATTTTTTATTTTACTTTTATACTCTCTTTATATATAACCTTTTACCCTTCCCCGTTCCTGTACTTTTTACTCCCTGTATCTTAACCCTACATGTCTATCACCCTAGTACCCCTTGCTCTGCTCAGAATCCTTTGGAGAAGACGAAACATATCCACAATCGCAAAGCATGACACACAACCTTGAACAGAGCTTCATCACTGAGACATGTTTTTTGTAAACTAAGTAGTAATCTTTTGGGGGGGGGGGGGGGGCAATTTTAATAAGGGGGCAATTACTTCATTTGTTAGACTTCTTATTAGAGACTTTTAGATAAGTATTCTAATCTAGGCTGTCCATAAATTGTATACGGGAGATATCGTTGGGGCTTTTTTGCTTGTTCGTCGGTGCGCATCTGGGATCCTATTAAACCAAGGTAAAACCCCTTTCCTATACTGTGTGTCTGTGTCTAAAAATTTCTACTAGCAATTTAAGGCATCAGTGTCAGCAATCATTTTATCTGTTTTAGAGTACATCTTGCATGTTTACAATAGCTGAACTATAGCTGTTAACCTGCAATAAATATTGTCACCAGTTATCCAGTGATTTGTTCACAGCTACCTCTTCAAACACACACATCTCCTACCAAACACAAAATGGTCTAATGCACACTGTGGAATATCTAAATCCCTCTATCATAGACATTTTTTCCAGCTAATAAGCAATAACAGTCTAGAAAAAAGAAATATGAGAGTTGAAAGGATTAATAAGAGTTCTGTAAAGAATTCTTGCTCTAGAACAGAAATTATCAAAATCCCCACATTACCCATAGGTATAAACAGTCTTTGGTAGAGCAATCTTACGTGAAGCTGCTACAGAGCAACTGCTGCTGGGATCCTTCTGAATTCACAGGTTCGGGACTAAGCCCACAGTGACACTTTGAAGATATGCTTATGTGAAGGGTGCTGTCCTCTGATAAACCAAGAGTTCATAAGCACTTCAGGGAAAAAAAGAAAAACCAGCACCAAACCAACACTCCAGGATCCTAGCCAACATTCCCCATCTTGTAAAAAATTCTCGTGTCCAAGGATGAGCAAGTGCTATTATGGAGCAAGCAACAGCAGCTCTGTTTGCCTCCAGAGCTGCTGCAGCAATATTTAACTCACAGCTTCAGAAGGCTCTGACTCTCAAAACAAGGACAATTCTGTTTTTAACAGGAAAATGATCAGTTCCCAGATTTGTCCAAACACAGATCAAGATGCTTAAAGGTGCGCTTTCCAAGTGCCAGGAAAGCCTGCTGCAGTTCCACTGAACGTTTAAATGCTAAATCCAGCAGCCAGAGTGTGCATGTGTGTCCTTGTTAGAGATTAAATGGTCTGTCTTCTAGTTTATCACTGACAAACATTAGGTCAACAACATGCTCCCGCCAAATTCAATCCTATCAAGGTTATCGCTCACAGGAAATAGAAAATGTGCATTTCCCAACCTCTCGAACATCAGCAACAAACCACAAAGTTCTGAAAAAAACTAGCCCAATAAACTAATTTCCCCCTTCCCTCTGACAGCTTGAACCCAGCACTAGCAGGAATAAAAAGCAGAAAAAGTAAGGTGGTAGGAGCATTTTGTTTATGTATATTTAGAAGATGAAATCCATCCAGACATCAAATCTGAGTGTACCAAGTATATTTAAACACCCCCACACACACACCACTGCATCCACATTAGACAAAAATCATTACAGAAGTCCCTCATATAGAGCTCCAATTGCCACATTGCAAGGACACCATAGCAAGCCAAAAAAAATAAATCTCGGGGAACTGGAGAGAGAGTCAGGCAAGAAAGGAAGTAATATTTAACTCATCTAAGCAAGGTTACTGCCAGAAAGACAAGTCTGGGTCATGTCATATCATATCATCATGTCTCATTTCATCTGTGCCTTGTTTCCACAAAAGTAAATCAATGAATGCTATCAGGAGAATGTCCACATTTTCAAGCACCACAAGGGCCAACGACCTACCCTATGTGGCCAATACCTACCCAGCATATCTCCAAAGGATGCAGTCTGTTTGTCTTTGTGGTCCAAGGTTATAACCATTGGGAAACCTTATCTGTGAAAGATACTGCTCTAAATATGAGTAGAGACTGTAAACTGTTTTGGGTGCAAGTTAACCTTAAAGCGTAACTATTCCAAACTTCACAATCACGTGGAAGACTTGGGATTCTTCCCTCAACTAGCAGAAAGACAGGTGTATCCATGTTTTAGATTTCACCAGCATTCTTATCCACTCTCTGCAAGGTCATTTTCTATACTAGCTGTAAGCCAGGGACCAAAAAAATATAACACACCTCCAGGAGCTGGGAAACACATTGCCAGGCTTGGAAGCTGATTGGAACAACTAAGTTTTGAAGAACTATCAAAATGGGCCCACTAATTTAACATCAGCTGGCCAGTCTTGGCCCTGGTAATAGGCAGACCTCAAGTGTCTCACTACACACTTTCCACATAACAATGGGGGAGGATTCAGAAAACTCTGTTTTCTACAAGTTAAATACAACAAAATCAAATCAAGCTGAAAGACAAGGCCCAAGTCACAACTGCAGTATAAATGCCACCAGAAGACCCAAAACTCTATGTAGAACATGGCAAACTTGAGGCTGACACTCAGTATATTAAGAGAATATCTGAGAAATAACAAGGCATTTCAAACTAGTTGAACACCTTCGGGACTGAAGACTATAAAGAGACTTCCTTACACCAATGAAGAGATTTGCCCACTTTAAATCATTTATTGAATGAAACACAATACCAGTTAGAGTAACCAATACAGTTAGGTCAAAGTTTACATAGCTGAGTGTATAGCCCTATGTTCAAAAATAAAGCAGACTTGCTTTTCAAAAACAACCCTTCTCACTATTCTTAACCACAGAAATATGCTAGATACTGAAAGCTTGTCCTAAAGCATGTGCTCCTCAAGCTACATTCCTCCTGGATATATTACTACCTCTAGCAGCAGATGCATTCAAGGTAAGGAGAATTATTCAATTGGTTTAGGTGAGACTTAGCTAATACTGCACATGATCTATTTAAAAAACACTACAGCACATTAATACCAAAATCCGCACTGATACCAGACATGGAAGTAGTTCTGTTGCTTTCTTTTAGATGACAATGACAAAACCCAAGTACAGTATTTGCTCAATTGCTTTGAGAAGATGGTGAATTGGGACCAACCAACCCACAGCCACCCAATAACTTATTAGCACCATTCAGCCCAACTTGCCAACTATTTCACTGTAAACACCCTTGTGAAATAAGATACTCTGAATTGAGGGCTGTGCTCACAATTATGGAGTATTTAACTTCTTTTAATCCTTTAGTCTTATGAAGCAGAACTCGATTTCAACGTGGGTCGCTGTTGAGTTGATGTCAGCAGAACTCTGTCATCAGAGGTATTCAATGCATGTGGTTACACAGATATTTCTTAAGCATGTGTTCTCACACCTTCCTTCAGCCAGAATTCTGATTTTACTACAAATTTCCATTTACTTATGTTTCAGCTCAGCGGGATTCTATACCAGATGACTTTTTAATTACTTCTTATTAAGTAATTCATTCACAAAGTAGGTACTACAGAAGTCCCTTGCTTTGCTGTAACTATGTTTCTTTTACAGTCAGTCCCTCCTTCAAAACCAAATTAAAACAAGTAAAAGGTTTTTACTATCCCTTTGCAATTAGGTTATAAGTTGATGTTTTTCTAAATTGTTTACTGTTTGAGCTTAGTCATCAGGTGCACATTGAAGGAAAAAAGGGGTCTCTTTTGGTATAGTTTAATTAATTTCTCCAAATTGTACAGAAGGCACAGACCAGATAGGAAATTAAGCTATTCCAGGAAAGCATATCCCACGTAAGAATATTTACCACAGTACATCTCCAGTTCATGTGAAAACATATTTAACACACATGCAGAGAGATTTCAAACAAGTTCTAGGAAACCAAGAGGCAGGCAGATTCAAGATTTGCTGAACAAAAGTTCCAGATCATTTTACCTAATTTAATCGGAAATCTACATTAGAAATCTCACTTGCACTTTTGGTTATGAAATGATTACAAGATAAAGCCTCACTGTTTATCAGGGTAGTTGCATAAATCATGGCTCTTACTTTACATAAATCATTACTCTTGAGTTAACTCTGAAAGGAGAACAGAACCTGTCTGCAAGACATACCTACAACAAAATGAGCAGAGCAGCACTCACAGCTGACTCTCCATCACTCAATTCTTATTCACTGCCTTAGGAAAACAGGCCAAAGGCATCACTTCAGCCTTCATAGGAGCATGCTGATATCCAGCCCTGGTTATGACCAGGAAAAGCTTTAGCAGCAGTAGGATTATTGCTCCAGTTGCTGCTGTGATATTGTCATTTTGCTGGGAGGGGAAAGCCAAAAATCAAGTAAATGGAAGGGGGTGGGGGAACAAATAACATTCAAGTGCTTGTCGGTTTGTCAAGTTGCAGTGATAAGAGACAAATCTTGGTAATTAAAACCCAGATTCACCTTTCTCATATTGATCAGACAAGGAGAACTACCCAAAAACTGCACATGCACTTATGTTCTGCTCAAACTTATTATTCACAAAGCAATTACAAGTGGAATACTTAATCAAGAACAAAAAGCCCAACTCTTATCCTTCTCTTGTTTTAAATTATAGATTAGAGTTCAAGGGCTTGAATCACATTTTACAATAGATATTACACAATGAATTTGAAGTCCCTGGAATCAACACTTCCATACTCCTTCCGCACTTTCCCACTCTTTTACAGTCAAAAATGGTATTTTCTCTTCTATTACTTTCCTGCAGAAATTCACAATAATACTTTTGAAACCTAACAGTTACTCATTTATCTGGCAACTGCTCTACCAAGTTGTATTTGAAACCTAATCACCTTCTAAAGAAAAAAAACCACACAAATTTACCTTTCCTTTCTTCCAATACATGAACAAACTATCACCAAAAAATAAATGCCCATCTCCACAATTTTCTTATCTTTAAAAGTGACTTAGATACATACTTAAAGCAAGTTGTACCAAGAGACTGCCTACCTGTCTTCCAAACAGAATGCTGGAAGCCTCTCTCCTCCTCCTCCTCAGGAGCACAGAGCTATTTACTCGGCAGGACAGGCGATACTGATCGTGTAGATGCCAAGAGCTCCAATCTTAATTCCTATTTATGCTAATGGATGTCTTCTTCGGATCTATCAATTATGCCTATTGCACAAGGAGCTCTACAAATTTACAAACATCACACTGAACAATGACATGGGAAGGCATGATGCAGTGCGTACACACAGCTACCAACACCAAACGGCAGCTTAGCAACACCTACTAAAATCACAGCCTTTGTAACCACACCCATGGGGAGAAAGTGGCAGGGTACATCCCTGGGGTCACCACTGCTGGGAGAAAGTTTAGAGAAAGCTCAAGAAAGAACAGTTCTATTATAAGGGCCTTGCTATAAACCTTGGGTTGGAGACACTCAGAAATAAAAAAGAAAAAAAAAATAGGAATATCTAGTTTATTCAGAGACGGGATTTGTTACAACAGTTTGCAGCTTCCAAACTTTGCAAGTGTTGAGGCTAAACAAAGCAGGCTGGAAGACTTATTACTGCAAGGCTTGGAATTGGCAACTGGGAGAAACACCATGGATGTACTAATCATGATGGTACTGACCATGCCCAGACACCAAATGTTTTCATAATGCAACTCCTCCACCTACACACAATGTACCAAATTAACCAAGCACAATTTTAGGTGATATTGGCTCCTTTTCTGAATTTTTAGCTTGTTACTCAGCAGCTCTGCTTCCTGTAGACAAGAAACAGGCAAACTACACTGAACATCCTCAAACACTGAATATTTTGTGACAAAAAAACCAAACACACACACAAGCCACACACACAGTTTCTGGCTGGAGAAGCCAACCAAGCCTGCAGTCGCTGCAACAATTCAGCCACATTTTCAACAACATCCAGGACCTTTCTCAGGCATTCACTTAAACCTTCTAAATGGCTGTATAATCATTTTAGTTTGTTGCACATCACTTCCAGGCACCGGAAGCAACAACGCTTGTGAGGAACTAGGAGTTCCTCCAAGAGCTAGAACTCAGAAACAGAATGATGACAGAGGACCCTTCACTTTGTAGCAGCCACAAGGAGATTCAGTTTGTCCTTTCAGGAGCTAAGAGGTTGTATGGATGGTTACAGTTTTGCTTCAATGTTAAATTTTATCAACAAGTATCAGCTGTTATAGGGAACTAAGATGTGGACAGGCTGGATCATTTTGGAACTGTAGGAAGGAAAACATTTATCATGTCCAAAACCTGCAGCCACACTTAATTTAGAACTGCCCCAATGTGCTTTTATTTTTAAAATTGTGTCTAGTAAAGCTTCACTATACCTACAGTCCAGCAATAAAGACAAAGTAGTTAGAGATCTAGATTTGTGATTACTTTATAGCTCTGCAATAGACAGGGGTTAAAAAAACCCCATAAAAACATAACCTGTAAAGTTAATATTTCCTATCCATCTATAAGAGGTTTTTGATGGGGAAATGGCTGAATTTTAAGCCATCTATAAGTGAGGGGAGGGTGCAAAAACAGGATAGAGAAGCTGAAGAGTGGAGATCCTAGAAATCTACCCTATAACTAGTATATAATTTCCAAATTGCTGAAATAATGGTATCTCAGCTAAGAAGCAGAGACATACACAAATTGGGGAAGTTGGAGATCAAGAAATTCTAGCCTGCTGCAGTACAGATGGACGTCACAGATAGTAAAACTCCTACATGCTCTACTTCTTAATTATTCCCGAAAGTGTTATTAAAATATAAAAAAAAGTTTCAGTTGCTAAAGCCTTGAAGTAGGTTAAACGAAATTAAAGGTTTCTATTTTCATGGGATTCAAGCTGGTTTCGATTACAAGCTCGCTACCAACCAGTGTATCTCTGCAATTAGCCACACTTTAAACTTCACTCAGGGAAGTCTTTTGAGGAGCCACGCGGCTCCTGCTCCACGAAGACTGCGAGCCTTTCCCCAGGGCACAGGCGAAGGAAGGGCTCTCCCTGCTCCTGATGGAGCGCTCCCAGCGCACGGACCCGCGGAGCCGGGGCTGCGGGCACGGCCCATCCCGGCTCTCCCCACACCCGCTCCCTGCTCTGAGCGGGAGAGGAACTCGTGGCCTTTCCCTGCGAGCCCGCTCCGTGTGCCGGCCGCCCGAGGGGAGCCGCCGGGGCGCTGCGGCCGCGGGAAGCCGGAGCCGGCGGGCAGGAAGGGCCGGGGCGCCGCCGCTCGCCGCAGGCCCGCCCAGAGCCGAGGGGGGATGGTGGTACCCCGGCCCGGGCCCTACAGCGGGCGGAGCGGGGGCTTTCGGCCTCGCCCACGCTCTCCGCTTCGCTGAGCATGGACTGCGGTCGCTCGCCGCCCTCCATCCTTCCCTCCCGGAAACGCGTCGGCCGCCCCCCACCGCACCCCCATCGCACCCCTCCCGGTCCGCGGGCGGGGACGGCGCGGCCGAGGGCGCGGTGGCAGTACCTGCTGCGGGCAGTCGCGGCACGGCCCCGGCTGTGCCCGCCCGGCGCTCGCCGCCCCGAGGGCCCCGCACAGCGGCCCCGCACGCCCGCTCCCGTTGGCCGCTGCGCGCGCGCTCTCCGCGCGCCCATTGGCCGCTCGCGCCGCCGCTCGCGGGACGAGGGAGGCGCGGATTGGCGGGCGCCCGGCGGCCCCGCCCACCCCAGCGCCACGCGGGGGCGCGCTCCCCCCCTCACACACACCCCCGCCCCGGCGCGCGGCCTGGGAGGGGCAGAGCGGCTGGTCCGCCGCCGCCTGGGAGGGGCCGGGAATGTCCCCGGAGTGTCCGTGTGTGTGTCCCTGTGTCCCAAACGCTGTGTGCTGCCATCACAAACCAGCTCGGGTCCAAAGCAGCCCGGAGCTCCAAACCCTGCTGAAGCTCTGGAAAGCAACCCCGGCCCCCAGAGCACGAAGCCACCGGGCCACAGCAGCAACACCGCGGAACCTGGAGCAGCCTGAGCCCGCGGGGCAAATGCAGCACGACCTCGTGCCAATGGCAAAGAATCATGGAATCATAGCGTCATGGAATCACCAAGGCTGGAAGAGGCCTTTGGGACCATTAAGCCCAGCTGCCCAAGCCAGCACTGCCACTTTAGTCCCCAAAGCATTGAACTCAATGTCAATATCATCATATTGCTATTGATAGATGCCGTATTGGTGTGCAAAAGTCACTGCGCTCCACTTGCCTCACCTTTTGTTACCAAACAGTGCAACGTGATGCCCTGGTGCTGTGGTGCTATGATGCCATGCCCTACCACCATATGCCATTGGTTTCACAACTAAATATTGCACAGATGGACATGCATCAGCTGAAAAAAGAAAAGGCATTTAAAAGTTAGGAAACACCCTGTGTAAGCTTGTGCAACTCGTACTATCCAGATTACTGTACAAATAAGGTATTATATGAGAATTCTTGTAAGCACAGTCTTGGCTTGTGCAAGGGCAGGTTGGTTTTTCAGAATGGTTTCTGCCTGACCTGGGCCATGAGAATGGGAGCTCCGCTCATATCCTCCACAGCCACTCAATGATTATGTTATACTTAGTTTTAGATGTGTGTTCTCATGATTTATCTACTCCATACTAGTTACACCTGGTTCCTAGGTATTTCTTGACAGAGTACTTAGAATCACATAACTGTAAACTCTTCATCATAACTGTTTAGTGGACAGTTTTTCACAAACTATCCCTTGGCAAATACCTGCTCACTGAAGCTGAGACATCATCCAATCACCAGCCATATGAGAAAACCAACTCAGGGGGGCAAAGATTTGAGTCCAAATTTCCCACAGTCCTGCTGAAAGGTTTTACTACTTTGTTTACACTATTACACAGCAAGGGTTCCTTTTTTGTTCTATTGAAATCCTCATACAGGGTAGGCAGCCCTACTGACTATGGGGTGAGGCTTTTCCATTTCAGATTCCCCAGAAGAGAAGAGTCCATTGCAGCACAGACACAGAACTGCAGTCAGCACACGTGAACTCTTAAGAAATTTATTTTTTTTAGAATCTCTAGTTGGTATATGTAAATTAAAATTTCTCAGATTACTACAGCAGTTCAATTTAGGTGCATTTTTCAGATGTCACTTAGTAAAATGTGTCTGTGACACCAAATGGAAGTAATGGGAAAGACTCCAACAATATTTCAGTGCAGGCACAACAGTGCAGTTTGTCCAGTTTCATTTTTGAAAACAGCTAAAAAATTGTGGGGGTTTACGCTTTGTCTCTAATAAATACCATATCCTCTGATCATTGTCATAGTTCATTAATGAGAAGTTATAATGCAGTCACAGTGCATTAACTGATGCACTCAATATAAATGATTGTTAATAATAATAATTATAGTAATAAAGCAATTGGTATCAGAACACAGCAAGGTGTCACAAAATTATTTCAGATGCTGTGAGAACATAAAATAAATATTCTGAGCACATTGCCATGGGTTTGTGTTGATCATCATTATATATGCATTATACAGCTGTGCATTATACAGCTCTGTCCTGTGAGCTCTAAACTCCAGCCTGCCTCAATGTGCTTTTATCTGCCTGGATCAGTCTCACACTGCGCTAGGACAAAATGTCTTGACAAAGAAGGGCACCACAGTGATACAGCAGGAGTTCACAATGCTGTACAACTTCTTCAGGATCCCAAGAGCCCCAGAAATTGTGAGAATACTGTGAGAGATTATGATCAGATTTTTTTCCCAGATTACTCCTTTAGAGTCCCAATTAATTTATGCCTCCTAAATTATTTTTCATCAGGAAAACATCATAGTGACATAGTATCATGATACATTTGCATTTTAATGGAGTAACATATGGTTACTTCTCAAAGAACCTACCAAACTGGTTATTCAAGGTAGCATTGTGAATTTTTCATCACAGGAAAGAGAAGATACCAACACCAATGTGGCCCAGTCTGGCAACACTGAATAAATAATAATAATAAAAAAACCAAATCCAAAACTCTATCTGAAACTCTATTACCCAACACAAAGAGATAGCATGAAACAAGGTTATAGGAATCTATAGGTAAATAACTGCAAGCGCTTGCAAGTCAAAATCTTGGTTTGTTACCCATGATAGTGAGACAAACACCTAAATGCTCACTATCAGGGGGAAAAAAAAAGAGATTCAGGTAATATTTTTTAAATTATCCACTTCTCTAAGCGATACTAGCAAGTTATTTAATTCACAGGAACATTTTAGAGCTTTCCAGATTGCTTCATTACATCTCTCCAATTTTAAGCAAGGCCAACAATTGTAACAATTTTATGCCTTTTATTGACCAGCTCATAGAAATCTTTAGTTTTGCATCCCATGCCTGGACTAGGTTCCCTAATCTCCCTGCCTTGGAGACAGAAAGAGGTGTCACTGGCATAAGTGTGAGAGGATGAGTGCCAGACCAAAACCATCCAGTATCGGTAGAAGTTACAGCCATGCCACAGGAGCACAGTGTTCATATAGAAACTTTGTTTCTTGTGCATAACTTCATCACTTTACACCTATATATACATTGTATACCTCAGAAACAGAGCAGTTTTTATGCAAATCATAGTCATGTTTATTTGTTTCAATCAGCTGTGGACACATGATGAAGTGTTTTGCATAAACCAAGGCACGTATTTACCACGGTCTAGCTACTTGTGAAGGCTGTAGGGATGCTCACTTCAATTCCTTGCTAAATGCAACCCATTTAATTAAAAGATTAGTCAAGAGAAATGTCACTTCCTGTGCTGCCAGAGGAAAGGCCACAGACAGTTTCTGTTCACTAAACTTAGACTCCTGTAATATTTCATTTGTGCTCACACTGATAGGAGCTAACAGCCATATCGAAAAAAGGTGTTTTAAAGGATGTATTTGTGATGTAATGAGCATGAACAGCTCTTGTCCTCAAGCTAAAGTCATTCCAGGCACAGTAATATAGGCTGCAATTTGCAAACTTACTGGTGTATGGGATGCAGTGTGAAAGAAACAGTTCTACAGAACCTCAAAACCTGCCTCGGTAGGAGCAGTAACACAGTTAAAGCTTATTTGTTTTCTAATTTGAGGTACTATTGTTCAGAGATAAGGGTCTGACCAAAACTAGTTAAACCAGTTTAGGAAAAGTCCAGGAACTTATTTTTAGCTGTGGATTAAAGCTAGGTAGTGTATTTAAAAATATCTTTGGATTCAAAACAAACACCTTACGAGAGGAAATTTGTGATTTTACTCTCCAAAGAGCTGATATAGTTTTTTGTCTTTTACTAATGAATTAACAAATGAATTAACTTATTTAGTGATATGAATGGTTTTTAAATTTAAACAAGAATATATTGCATATTAAATATCAGCATACAAACAGTCTGGGTAACAAATATATTGTTTGCAATTGAATGCATTCCTACTGCCTTTTATATGTTTTCCATCCTAATGGGCTAATTCTTTGGGTTTGGAGAGCAACTGTTAGTCTTATAATGAATATTCTGTAGATTACTGAATCATAGAATGGAATGGACCTCTGGAGACTGTCCAGTCCACCTTCCCTGCTCAAAGCAGGGCCACCTAGAGGAGGTAGGTGTCCAGCTGGGCATTGAGCATCCAAGGACAGAAACTCTTCACCCACTCTGGGCAAACCTGTACCAGTGTTTGACCTCCTTCACGACAATAAAAAAGGGTTTTTCTTTTGTTTAAATGGAAGTTTTGCATTTCTCTTTGTAACCTGTTATAATATCAGTGACACTATTGAGAAAAGTCTGTCTCTGCTTTCCCCCGACCAGGTATTCATACACACAGATGATGGCTCATGGTCAGTGTGCTGGTCACCTGCATCCCCAGGGCCTTTCCCACAAAGCTGCTTTCCTCCCACTTGGTCCCCAGTCTGTACTGGTGCATTGGGTTTTTCCTCTCCAGAGCAGGGCTTTGCATTTCCTTTGTTGAACTTTATAAGGTACCTGTTGGCTGATTGTTATCTTTTCCTGCATGACTACGCACAAACATTATTTCTACATTTGCATCCTTGCCACGTCATTTAAAACCAACAGAAATACCCACCATGAGATCTGAATATGAAACTTCATTTCATACTCCTTATTTTGAAAAACTAATTAAAACACCACTTAACTGTACTGGCCACTGTGCCAAGTCCTGTCAGCTTAATGTTAGTGCTAGTTATGTTTGATATTTCCTCTCTTCTTTTTCATTGCCTTTTGGCATATCAATACACTTAATTATAGTTTAGTACACTGAGTATATTGATAAACATGCAGGTGATAGAAACCATTGCTAGGAAAGGCTGATATCCCTGAGGAGTGCTGCAGGGTGAAGTGATCCTTTAGGGGAATGATGGAAGTTTAGTTATAACTTGATCATGTGAGGCTTGGCTCATCACTTTATTTTAAAATGGGGCTGTCTGGGTCATATGACAAAAATAAAACAGTTTATAAAGAAGTAATTTTTGTACAGGATAGACTTCTGAAAAGAAACCAGATATGGAAGATGTTAAAATTCTTGTTCAATTAGAAACATCAGACTGGCTGAAAAAATTATAAGACAGGTAGCTGTGTAAGGAATAGAGGATTAAAGGGAGCTGAATGGACTCATGGTGCTCAGCTGTCCCAGGCATGGGGTCACAGAAGTCCTTTTGTAAAATGACTGTGTGTGATTTTTAACACAGCTGTACTTCGCTTCTTCTAACCTTCTTTTAATTGTCCTTCAATTTTCAGTCTAAATGCATTTGCCAATATATGCCTGTGTTTCTCTGCCAGCACTGCCTTTTTAGCCAACAAACCACTCCTGCAGTCATATATTTGTAGAGAGAAATCTTATCCCATTTCAGCTTTCATTTTACAGGGCTAGAAGAGCCATGATCTGCAAGTTTTCTCTTGTGTAAAGAATCTCTTTCTTATCCATTCCAGGTGCCCATCTTCTCATGTTTTTCAGATTAAATTCATGATGTTATACAATATTCCAGATAAAGTTTCACTGAGATCTTACACAGCAAAAATATTTTCATACCTCTACTGAAAACAGATCTCTTGATGACAACTTGGGCTTATATTTGTTTTTCTCATAACTACCTCATGTCAGCAGCTTATAAAAAGTGTGATTTTGAAGAGTATATTTTGGGTTCCCATTCTGTCATGTCAGACTGAGGTTCTAGCATATAGTGCTGCTATTTGTTCCCGAGCACAAAACTACACATTTGTATATAAATAAAATTCCTTCTCATTTCTAGGAGTCTAGGCTACAGGCTCTTTTAGTATTAATTCTAATTGGTAGTCATAATTTTTTTGTGTTAATGATGTTTCTTCACTTTATCAGTGAAATTTCATTACCATGTATCCACACATCAACATTACTTGTAGCCATTTCGTTTTATGTCAGTTCATTGCATGCTTCACTTTGCCTCTTTGTTCTATTTATTAGATTTCCACATCAAAATGCTGAAATCTTCTTCTTTCTTTTGCCTAGTAACTACATAATACACCCCAAGTTTTCATACCTTTGAATTCATGGTCACTTCTCCCTTCTATTTCTGTTTTAGTTACCCTTTACTTGCACAAGCTTCATAAATTGTTCTCAAGGAATGATGACACACAATCACATCTGGCTCACAAAAACAAGGGTGATAATTTCTCCCTCTGTGTAACTATATAAACTTTACAAGTTTGTTATTTGCTCATGATGATTACATCATATCTTTTCCTGTTGTTCTATTAAAAAGTTTAATAATATCCTTTAATATCAGCAGAACATCCTTCCTCAATGGTGTTTTCTCCAAAGCATTTCTCTTGAGCTTTCTGATTTTGTAGATTCAAAGTAATTAATGTATTTCTCATGTTTGCTCTGTTCAAAGGAAGCCATTTCATGCTTTCCCCAGTGAAATAATCCCTTCCTCAGACATAATCACTGTTCCAAAACTTTGCGGTTTGTTGGCGTGTGGCTAGCACAGGTCTTTCTCGTGAGAACATTCCTCTGTGTTTTATAAACAAAGATAAAGTTTGGATGTTTTTAAACAGTGTCTTGAGATTTGGACAGTTCAGGCCTGGCCAATCAGGCCTAGGGGAGGTTTCTGGCTGACCAATCTGGGCGACCTCTGAAAAGTCTATATATATTGAAACCAAAATAATAAATTCACTCTTTCTTGTCACACTGAGAACTCGGGTCTTTTCTCTGCTAGCGGCTCAACAGCGACATCGGTGTTTATTGTACCTTTTATTGTTTTGATAATGTTACATTATATTCACTGCAACTTGGCATGACAGGGGCAGATCAGACGCCTGAAGCAGTCAGTGTTGAAGGTCCTCTTTATCAAAGGAAGATGCAGAAGTGAGAAAAAGGCACAGTTCTGCTGCCTGGGGTCTCCATCCCCACAATGACCATGCTCTCAAGAATGGGTTGCAGTGCTGGAAGAACTGGCACAGAGTTATGTGTGCCTTTATCTGATGAGAGGGATGGGTGAAACCAAGTTCTGAAGATGATGATCCATTTTGGAGAGATGTTACCTCCATGCCACTGCTGGTACAGTGACCTAAGAGACTGTGACTGCTGAGAAGTCTCCTGTGGATGCCTGTAGCAGGGCAATCCAGAATCTAAGAAACACCAGCAAAGGAGGAGAAATAGAGCAGAGAACTGGGATCCCTTATGTTTTGTAGCCTGCACTGAATGAGAAGTGGGTATAAAACACCCTTCAGCTTGTTCAGTTGACCCCAGGGACAGACTGAGTGAGGCCTCTGAGTGCAGACAAGGTATATTGTAACTTTTGGCCATCAATTTGCTCATGCAATGCCACTGCCTGTGCAAACCCTGTCTGCTGGGATAGCTCAGAGAACTGTGTCTTTGTGATCAGGAATGTTACTTCTCTGCAGCCCTAATTGTTGTTACTAATTGCTCCATGCTTTCCACCCTACAATCATGTTCAAAAAGTATTACATTTATTTTGGTTTTACTCAGGTGATACAAGGAGCTGCTGACCCTGGTTGTGGTGAGGAGAAAGTTAAAGGCATATTCCTTGCAGAGTTTTCTGTGTTTTTCTGTGTTCTCTGACCCTGGAAAGATAGCTCAACATGGCAAAAACAAGTAGATAAAGAGCCAAGAAAGAAAAGTAATTAAAGAAAGAGAGGGAGGAAGGCAATGGGAAGTAGGGCAGGGAAGGATTTCAAGCACAAGGATGTGTAGATGGATGAGGAAAGGGTGAAGACTGGCCATCAACAGCAAATGGAGTTGTAAAAATGACACTTGACTCTTGAATCAGTTTGTGATGGGCTTTTGACTTTTCAGACTGTGGAGATAGAGAAGGTGTTTAGAAAAGCCACCAGGCATGCAAATGGAGAATCATGCAAATTTTCCTTTACTTTGAGCGTGAATCCTTGAATGGATGAAGAAAATACATGTCTTCTCTCATAGCTGCACCATCACCACTCATGTGATATCATTATCTACTGAACAAAGTTTTGTTATTCTTCATCAAGGTTTCCAGGCTGCCATAACACAAATAGCCCACAAGAAACAGCCTCATAGATTCATGGCAAATTACAGCTTCCACTGGCGAAGGAGAACAAGATCCCTGCTGAAGCCACCAGGTTGTAACACACGTTAAAGTATGGAAAAATGCATATCCTACCTTAGGAAACTACATCATGATAAAGCAAATGTTGTGCTGAAGTGATTCCTACTGCTCCTGTGAAGTGGTTACTCTGCCAGCATCTCTGGCCAGAGCCTGGAAACTGTCCCTAAATGATACTGCAGCAGATACAGCAGCACAAAGAAGGAAGGATCAATCTGGTATATGCTTACCTTCTGGCACTTAGACACAGTCCCAGGAGGCATTCTGAGATTTTTTTTTTACTTTATTTATTATCCAGAATCTCATGTGAGTCATTGAGTGATATGACCTGGAACGTGGCTTGAAATTTGAAATTCAAAAACCAGTGGTAGCAGTAAGTGAAAGACCACGCTCAGAAGCTGTGGAACTTCTTCTAGTGAACTTATTTTCTTAAGGAGACCTACAGGTCAGCAGAAGTAAAACAAGATAGTGAGGGCCCACAAACAAGATTAGTATTTGCAATTAACTCATCTGTGGCATCTTCTTCTGTCTGCATTTTACCTTATGCCATTGGTTGTACACAACAGGCACCCCCCATGGTTTAAGATACAAGTGCAGTTCCAGTATTATATTTGACATTGATTTAGAGCCATCATCCTTGGTGCCATTTACAGTTTCCAGATAATTTATTGATGGCATATGAGTAGCACTGGAAGACAGAAGATGAATATCAAGGAGAGCAACACCCTGCTTTTGTTTCTTATGCTCTGCTTCCTTAAACATCTGCTATTGGCCACACTTAGAGTAGCATTGAGAAAAGAAAATATTGGCTCATTTGGCAGTCACTATCATCACTAATGTCACTGAGCAGATTTACAGAGGTTGAGCAATATAATCTGTTTATGGTACATGGTTGCAAGATGCCACTGATGCTGAGACACCCCTGTTAAGATTAATATCTCATCAAGCAATGAACTATATGAATTCTAACACTGAAAAATGCTTTGTTCAGATAGGTTACGCTCAGCTGAGCCACTATCAGAGAGCTGCTTAAAGGCACCTTAACATTATTCTTATTAGAACAGAAAATAGTATTCTTGGCCACACAGTAAATTTAAACTCCACCAAGCTCACTGCTGTAACACATACTGCCATGAAGTTATTTTTTTAAGACACTTGAATTTACAGTCTGTGATTTAATTACAGCTGTAATATCACTACAAGAGTGCTGCAACCTCCAACAGGACTTGACAACTAAGGCAGAGTAATCAGGTCTTCAGGATCCCAAGAATACAGCCTTTTGGGGCAGAATTTAAGGACATACTGGACATTTGTCAAGTGTTTCTGATCCCACCATTCAGTCCTAAGCAGACAGCAGGATGTTCAGAAATCCCAAACACTGTAACAAACAAACAGTAGCTATGGCACTTCCCAGAAGGGTCAAATCTAATGTGCTTTCACTGTAGCTATGGTTTGCAAATGCACAACAAATCCAGCAAACTCCATGTGTGTTGGAGTCAGAAAAAATGCCTGGTTTACCCATGAAGAATATGTAGAGGTGGTCTACTGCAGCCTGAATGTGTCAGGCTCACTCTTTAAACACTAATTCAATGGATATATACACCAGTATCCAAAGATCCCCCACCTATCAGCCTAAATGCAATTGGTTCTTACTCCAGCAGAAGGACTCAGCAGTAACTGAGCTGTGATCTCATTTTGGAGCAGCCTGAATATCCAGTAATCTGGTGATTAAGGCACCAACATCAGTGTTGACAGACCTGATTTCAGTGCTCACTCTGGTTGATGAGTGGCTTTAGTGATAATTCTTTCTCCCATTGTCCATGAGAGTGACCTTGACAGCAGGCTGACATACACCCAGAGTGCCAATCTTCTGGAATCTCTTATTTGCACCATTTTGCTCTATATAATAAATTCTTCAGAGCAGGGTTGTGGATGAGAGGCAGACTGTGGATTAGAAAATACATCTCTCCTTCTAACTAGGATTCCCCTAAGGGAGAAAACCAATCCCACTCTCCTAAGGAGAGAAGCACCTTTCTGCTGTTTGGGGTGTCAATTACATTTATCTCTGTTCTTGGCAGGACCAACTAGTGGGATTAAACTTGAGTGCATTGCTTAGAGAGCCAGGGTTTTCAATCAGGGGCTGAGGCAGTCAGATGCCTGAAAGTCAACACTTTTGTAAACCTTATTCAGATCGATTTGGTGAGCTCTGAGGCTCAACAGCAGCAGAAATCAAACTGGGCATTTCTTCGGTGAGACACTTTAATAGCTGCTCTTATTTGACAGTGGGTCAGGATCTCCAGCCCTTGGCCATACTGGAATTTAATTTGTTTGTTTGTTTTTCTTTATTCCTGCTCAACTCAAGACATTTTTTTTCCCAAGCTGTTATGGCATAAAACATTATTTTGTACTGTGAGTTTGTGCTGTCAAATCCTGGTTTCCTTGACATTTTATCAGCTGTGTTTAGCTTAATTATTCCCATTGGTTAAACATCTTCTTATTTCTTGGTGTTTCATGGACATGAAAGCTGTAACACTTGGATCCACTAATTTTGCCTGAGGGGCAGTGGTCCATTTGGTAGATAGAATGTGAAATAAATCAAGTCTCCATATTGTCTTTAAAAGGCTGAAAGTTTTCTTTCATTTCCACCATGTCCCATTTGATTCCTATTTCCTCATTCTCTTGTCTTACTACTTGTCTTACTGGGTGCTACAATCTCTTGGAATCTTTTAGAATCACAGAAAAATTTTAGTTGGAAGGGACCTCCTCTGGTCTGACCCACCACTGAAAGCAGAGGCAATTCCAAGGCTTGACCAACTTCAAAAAATCTGTTTTCTCTGGCTGCAAACCCTACCCCTTCTGCTACTCTAATTTACACTGATCTCATCCATTGTTTCTATAAATGTTAATGCATGATAAAAGAGCTGTAGTTGTTTTGGAATTAAATAGGCACTCTGTAAGCACAGTGCCTGAGTGTTTCATTTTGTTCTTTGCTGTGGTGTGTAGGTGGTGAGTTCTGATGAGCTTCTGTGAGCAAAGACTCATATACAACCACACCACTGTGGGCTCTGTAATTTCTAAGCCCTATGCTACAATGCAGGTAAGAGCATGAAGCACTAATTTAGAACAAAATACATTAGAGAGATATTGAAATTAATACTCAATCCAAGCATTACAAAACAAGCAAGCTCAGAAAAATAGAAAAACCAGCTATATCAGGATAGAGCAACACAGCTCTGGCTGTCAGTGGTGACACCAGGCAGAAATCGTGGGAGTGGCAGTAAAGACACTTCAGGGTTTGTGATCTCTGGTTAAATTTCATGGAGTAGCATGAAATGCCTCTGTCTGTTACATCACTGACAGAGGGAAGATCAGGATGCAGACAGTTCTCAAAGCATAGCAGCAGAACTGACCTGGTGGCTTTTTGGCCAGGGTCAAATGCTTGTCAGAGTGAGGAGACTATCAGCCAGCTGTCCAAAGAGCCGCAGGCAGAGCAATGTCTACTTCTCCCCTTAGTAATGTCATTACATGGAACTGTGCCTCCAGTCTGAGGCACAAGCAGCGTTGTTCTCTTCTTGCCCTCCCTCTTAGAGCCCTTTCCCCACTCCAGGGCTATCCCTGTCCCCTGGGGGTGCCTGCTCAGGGCCTGGCTGCACCCACAGCAGGCAGCGCACAGAGACCCCCAGGCAGGCTCCAGCAGGGGAACAGACATGTGCCAGGAGAGAGCAGAGCAGAGACATTCAGCTTAAGCTATAATGTGTTCTAGACCACCTGGCAAGCTGAAAAAACCCTATCTCTCATCGCCCAGCTAATTAGTTTGAGTACAGTGCTGTGAGGGTGCAGCGATACCGACTCCAGTCCTGGGGTTAGCACAGCTGCCTGGGCTATCTGATAGCTCAGCACTCTGCAGCAGACACACAGACACTTACCTTCTTCTAAGGGATGCTGGCCTAATTATCTCTCCTCACAATTTTTAACTCAGTCAAAGGAGCACCTTTTGTTCTGGAAGTCTGGAATAACCACTTTTGTCCAACTTTTAATTGTAAATGCTGCAGCAGAAATGATCAAGAGTTCTACTCCCAAAAGCCTGTACTCTGAACAAAGTCACATTTTCTCTTCGATATGACATAATGTAGAAAAAAAATCAGGTAACATAGTTCAGTCATACTGGAGTTAAGAGACAATGCTAGGCTTTCCCCACTGATCAAACTGCTGGACATACAGAGGGTTTGGCTGATTCTCAGTAGCTCTGTCTAGGTGTAGATTTATGGTCTGAGAATACCTTTGGGATCACAAATATAGATGTGAGACTGCAGCACTTGTTAGCTTCTCTGTCTGTGCAGTCAGTGGGCAGGAACTCTGAGCTCCACCACCGTGCACATCTTCAAGACTTCTGAAACAGTCTCTTTGGCTTTTCCCTCATGTGTTTTTTCCCCCCCCCCCCCCCCCCCCCCCCCTTTTTAATGTTTTCCTTCCTGCATATAAGTCCTTTCTAAATTTTTTTTTTGTGGCTTTCCAGTTGTCCAGAACAGTTATGGAAGCCTATTTCCAGTCTCATGTACCCAAGACTGTACAAAGATACAAGAGAAAACCTCTGTTCCTTCTTCTTTCCTTGTTTAAACATGTGAAACCATCTTTTCAACACAATATTACTTATTTTTAACCCTGCTCTAAAACCAGAAACTCTTTAAGTTTCTGTTAGATAACTTCAGCTTCTTCAGACTGAAAAATGTTTGTGTATTGGTTGTGTTTTTATTTTTTTTATTTTGGCTTTCACCTATTGTATGCAACACACAGTTTTACCCATCTTCTCTTTCATGGAGCTCTTTAATCTCCTTTTGGGATAATTTGTAGTTGCTCTTTCTCCCAGCCATCACAGTATTTCTTCATGAGTGCTTTGTGTTGCCATCCAGTCAAAGGTGCTCTTGCTTGTTGTTTTTATGTTACTTTTGGGCAGGCTAATCTTGCTTATAATTTATGTCTGGGGTCACAGCCTATTTCTTCATCAAATGCATTTGGGTTTGAAGTTTTGCAAGGGTTTATCCTGTAGCAGGGCATTCATCTTAGAAGGATGCTGCTTTGCTGGGCCTAACTGTAATAACGCTTTTGGTTAGTCCCTGGTGCATTAGCAGCTTTTATACTGCAGGCTGCTGTGTTTGTTTAGTGCAGCCTTATCCTTTAGTACAGAGTCAGCCTCACTTGGCAGAATTTACCAGATTACCCAAATGGCCAAACCTCACAACTTCATTTACTCCAGTTTCTGGAATTATCTCACCACACCCATGAGCATCCTCTGTTCTTTCCTGAGCTTTCCTCAGTTTCTCTGGGATCTTATGTTATTTCAGAGCTGTGTCTTTCTGTCTGAATTCCATAGATTCTTACATACTGGAGGCCTGGATTACTCCAGACATTCTCCTCTAGTCCTTCAGACACATACCATACCCCAGAGCTTTCTCCAGAATACTGTATTCTTTATAAACCCACTTCATTTGCAGGTCCTGAACCCTTTTTGATTGTGGTGTCCTCATGATGGGCAATATGGTGCTTCTGGGATTCAGGGTCTGTCTTTTTTATCCCCTCTTTCTACTGCCTAGGCAGTGGTGGAAGGCTTGTGCTCAGATGCAATTTAAAGTTTTATAATCCCAGCTGAATGCTGAAGAGTTCATCTTTCAAGTAATAAAATATTCATTTGCTCCCACCAACGTTTCAAAACACATTAAAGAAGCATCTATACTGATTTTCCCATTTGTTAAAACTCCTGTTTAGAAAACTCACATCTGGATCCTATTTAATCTGATGCTTTCTTTTAAAACTTTGACAGTGGTGGCTCACCTGTGTGAAATGAAAATGCTGTGTTTTGAAACTGATTGTGATAATCATGATTTGATTTGAAAATCTAAGAGTATTGTTGGAATACTTCAGATGGCTGCTCATGTTAAATAGAGCACTACTGCCTTGAAACAGAGATTCCTGTTCTCTGAGTGTGACTGATCTCTCAGAAAGCTGTTACTTGGCACATTTTGGTAAATATTAAAGAGATAATTTTGGGTAAAAATAGTAATTTTGTTGATAGAAATATCTCATAAAACACGTAAGAAGGTTCATCACTGCTGAGTGGAGTTCTCTAAAGGGAAAACATTTCTTTAGTAATTCTTGGCAACCAAAAAGGCTCAATAAAATACCTGATCTAATTTTCTTGTAAAATCCATGGAGATTTTCATTAAGGAAAGTTAGAAAAATATCATGGGTCAGTATGTATTTTTTCACTTATGCTTGTGCAATGGAATCAGCACAGTCCACACTGAGAAGAGATTCTCAGTGTAAGGAAGAAAACTCAAAGGGAAATTCTCAGTGTTACCAGGTACAAAAGGAAGGTGTACAAATGTAACTTTGCCACAGAGTGCCCTGGGGAGAATCAATTGATACAGAAAGCTCTAAACCATAAGAGCCCACAAAGTTGCTGGAACTTGTTATTGTTTTTAGATATTCAAGTTGTTATATGATGATGAGGAAGTTTTTGGTTCACAGCATGTTTCCCCTGACTAAAGTTGTTTAGGTCTTTCTGTGAGGAAAGAAGTGACAATGTTAGGGAGGACTCAGATTCCTGTTTTCCTGGCAGGCTTAAAATGTTAGAAAATAAGAGTAAGCTGACTACTTCTGCCAGGAAGAAAAAGATAAATATCAAAACTGAGTCAGAAAGGATCCTATATGCCACATCCAAAGCCGTGTTCCAGAGTCTAAACTGAAGATAACAGCAAGCACCAACTGCACATTTCGAACTTCACTAAGATTTGCTCCCAGTATGCTAAACTCAGATCTTTGCTTTCTGGTATCTGGAAGCCCATTTTCTTATTAAGAGCTGCAGACATAATTTAATAACTTGAAGGATGATGGGATGCGACTTTGAGGTTCCCAAGACACATAAAGTGAAATCAGGCTCACAGAATGAACTGTTTTCTCCAAAGATCCATTTCTGCTGTGCTGTGGCCCTGGCTTGTCGCTGTTGAGCCGCTAGCTGAGGAATGACCCAAGTTCTCAGACAAGGAAAGAGAGAAGAGAGCTTTATTGTTTTGATTTCCATATATATAGAGTTTACAGAGGTCACCCAGATTGGTCAGCCCGAGACCTCCCCCTAGGCCCAATTGGCCAAGCCCGAACTGACCTAATCCGGAGAAGTTGTTTGCAAAACATCCAAACTTTATCTTTGTTTATGAAATATAGCAAAATGTTCTCACGAGAAAGACCTGTGCTAGTCACACTGGCTGATACAAACAAGGCCACAGTCACAGATTGTGGCGTGTGTGTGTGTGTTTGTGTATGTATAATCCCACTTGCCATCTCTGCTCATTACATAGTGAATACTGAATACTCAGTGAGAGAAGTGCAAAAGCGTGAAATTCCTTCTCAGAGTGTGCTGGTTTGCACACATTGCAGAATAGGCTGGACTCCTCAAGGCTGAGACAGGATCATAGGTTGAGGAGAGTGTACTTCATTCCCATGGCCAGCACATACCTGCTTGCAAATATTTATGCTTTCTATATTTGGTTCCTTGGACTCAACAACATAAAGTTAATATTTCAGTTTTACTAACAGTGACACTGAGGTACAGAAAATTTCACAGCTGAAGGCTAAGCAGCCTGGGCAGAATAAGATTCATGCTGCTAAACCCACAGTTGTTGCTCTTCTTTCTAAGCCAAATGGAATCTGACTCTGTTCTACATACATATAAAAATATTACAGCATTAGGTTTATCTAGAGATTTTAGCAAATGCAGCCATGACTACAGAAAAGCTGAAAACATGGAAAGGCTGCAGCTGAAAGTCCCACAGCCTTGGACAGAAGATACAAGTAGAAGAAAGAAATATGAATAGCATACTTATTCAAGAAGTTTAGTAGTTTGGCTTTAAGCAGTCTTTTGTATAGATAGGGGGGCATCTGAGTTGGTTCTGCTCTGTGGGATCAAAACTGACCCTGCATGTCCTCTCACACCTGACAAGTAGTTTTTGTTTGCCTCAGTCTGGAAAGTGACTTTTTTTTAAAACATTTACTGTCTCCCAGCAAACAGTGACACTGCGGGGCAGATTTTGTGCAGAGAGCAGAAAAATAACTGGAATATCAGTTTTCTTTATTAATTTTGCTCCATCCAATTTATTATGGACAAGAAGTTGTATATGTAATAAAGCCATCCACATAAGGGAATACCGTGTCATATTTGTGATGAGCTACTCACAAGCAGAGCAAAGTGCATGTGTGGGATTGTTACAGATGGAAAACTCAATGTTAATGACAATAAATGATGCTCTGTACTATGTACTGATCGTAGGAAATAGAATCCAATGAAATGGATGCACAAATATCTGTGTGAGTCATGCTAAACTAAGGTTATGCTTCTCAAGGAAATGATGAAGCTCATTCTTAGAAAGGAGGAAAGAAATGTCTTTCAATTCACAAAGCTGACTCAGAAAATCACTATGCATATCATAAAGCATGTTCATACAACTCTTAACATGGTTTACAGTCCTCAGTTCCTTCTTTCCCACTGGCTTCAAACCACCTCGTTAGCCTAACAGCAGTTAACTGCCAGAAACTGCCCCTGGCAACATGAACCACAGTGTCTTGACCTAGAGAAAGGTGTACACTTTGCACAATGTGATCCCTCAAGGCAAGGAGCTGGAGGAGCAACTCTAGCTGAGGTTTGCTCATTAACGCTTTCTGTCCATATGTGGCAGAGACACAGGGACCCTGTGTTTGCTGTAATTTACACCTCTAAGTCATTAATCCGTCTCTGTCTGTCTGGGTTCTGTGTGTGAGCTTGGTGCTTGCTTCAGACCTGGGCTCTCTTTGCCACAGGGAAGGGGATTACAGCTCTCTACCTGCCAGTTTGGATAGTGAGGGCAAGGGCAGCTGCACAGTCAGTCTTCTCCTGTCATTTCACTCTCACCTCTACTCCCTTTCTTCCTACTCTCTCCCTCTGCATGTTGTCTACATATAAGTGGTATCTGCCAACTTAGTTTTTCATCTAGAAAAAGCTATTAAAGCATTTCTGAAAGATTAATACAATTACTGTTATGGAGGATACTGCAATGCATTGCATGCTAAAGACATTCCTGTTAAATCTAATCTGTACCACTCATTCCTAATGAAGTTTTCTAAAAAAATACTTCTTAGTTAATTATATCTGTAATTCTACAGATGAAACTGTGAGAAGTGGAGATATTTCATTAGACTTGTACCTTCTATTTGATTTTTCTTTTCAAACAAAGAATTCAGAGTAATAAGTGCTCCAACATCAAAGTCACTACTGAATATTAATATTAGAGCATGGATTTTCACAATTCTGTTTCACCAATTTCCTGATGGGTTTGAATTCTGCAAGATGAAAATGTTTTTGTGTTTTGAGTTAAGGAGATGTCTATTATGTTTGTAAGAAGCACACAGTTTTTATTGCCCCATAACTTTGTCTGGGAAGGCTTTTACATTTTTACTATGTTTAAGTGATTTAGTGTTCTGAATTACTGCAGGCAGGAAAATTTAGAGCAAAAGTCCAGAGGTTGAACTTGATGATTTTGATCCAACTCAGGATATCCTATGATGATTCTATGATTCTCTGTAAAGTGATTGGTTTGAAAGGTGGCTGATGGAGCAGATCCGAGAGATCAGAAGTTAAATTACTCCTAATGTCAGGTCATGCAGGAAAAAAATTCAATCCTAGAGCCACAGGGAACAAATATTCTTGAGCATTCCCTTTTTACACCTTTATTCACCAGCAGTGTCACGTTAAGGTAAGATGAGCAGCTCTTGAGCCTGTTTATCTGTCAGGAAACAACACTGCATACAGTATTTTCTAGAATCTCTCACATTGCAATCTCCAAGTTTCAGCTTTCTTTTCTGTATTAACCAGGGTTAGCACAGACTGGAGCTGCTTTTGTTCAATGCATTTGTGTGTTAAAGGTAAAGGGCACACTAAATGCCAGCTTTGTATAATTTACAACTCTGATCTTGTGCCATCTGAAAACAAATAGACTCTTTATGTGTGGGAACACTGACAGCCACAAAGAATTTCACATCCTGATCTTCATCATGAGCAATTGGGTGTTCCATTTTACCTAGAACTGGAACAGCTGGTATGAACACAGGCTTAAACTCAAGGAAAGGAAGCAAAGGAATAAAGAATGGTGTGTCGCAATAGGGCTTAGTCTGATGTGAGCCTAGAAGGAAAGGAACCTGGTGAACCCTGCATAATTGTCTCTACAGGGCAGAGAGGGCAGAAAAAAAGTTTAGGGTGGATATTAAGTAATTACTAAAAGCAGGCAAAGCTACTCATACCTTAAGAGTCATGTTAAATTTCAGGCTCATCAGGAAGACAAGTGCTGGCCTCCAAAATCTTCCTTTGTTTCATTTGTAACCAAAATGCTCCCAAGTGCGTCACAGCTGCATGTGGTGGAGCCTCTTACTGATGAATGACACCTGGAAAGGAATGTGCAATAATAAGATGACTTGCTTGTTGAAAATAGAAAAGAATCCAGAAGAATTCACATAATTTATAGATTATGTAAACACTTGCCTCGCTCAAAAACAATGGATATTGTCAGAAATCTCTGAGACACATGAATCATCTCTACTTTCTGGCATAATACTTGCACCATGGGAAGGAGAATGTTGAGTAAAAATATGCACATACAGATCCACACAAACCACACAGGGAACAGTGGAGTTTGTTCTTAGAATAAAGTGTTGAGCTCCATTGCTAAATCCCTTTGCCCTTATTTTTCCAGTTTGTAATGCTGGATGATCACCCGTTTGGAATGATGTTATTTAGCCATAAGGTTATTATTTAACAGATGCTCATTACATGCTTTAGAATTTCCACCTTTTTATTAAGTATTGTGTGGCTCTAGTGCTGATTTTCCTAGAATTAAAATCACTTCCTTAAGCCATCTGGGAGACATCAGTTCTCTGAAATTGCCATATGGCACATTCATATGCATTCTAGCAAGATTTTTTTCCTTGCTCTTTTGAAAATGTTGACGATTTTGACTTTGAGAGAAATATTTAGCTATCATTCATTAATTATGAGAATTGTAATAAAAAGCTAACGCAACTTTTAAATCTCAACGTGAGGGCACCATCTAGAGGCAAATAGCATAAACTGTAGCAGGCTCAGTGCACCCACCATTGCAATAAACTGGCAAAACTGCTTTGAATTTGAAAATGCTTTGAGAAAATAATATCAGACTTTTTTTGTATTTCACATGCAGTGAAACAATTTGTTTCCATGTTGCGGTGGCTTTAGCTCAGCTGAGCGTCCCTAGCAGTGGCATTGCCCCACGGGACGAGTCATGGGAATAAAGCAGCCCTAAAGGGGGTGCTCCCAGAGAGCCTTGAAGTAAAGCTATTGGCCCAGCTCATCTCCCCTCCCATATTAATTCTAGAAAGTTCTCCTTTGTCTGCCTTTGCCGTGTTCTCTGATTGGAAAATTTAAAGTTCTGTATCCTCCCCCCTTGTTCCCCCATAAAATCAAATTATTGTCAATCCTGAGTTTTATGTACCCTGTTGGTTCTTTCGGTTTTTCCCCTCCCTTTTTCCCCCGCTATATAAGCTGCAACGCAACGCAGAAGCCCCGCTTTTAGCTCACCGATCCAGCCCTATTCCTTCCCTCTTCCATCTCCCCTTACCTTTTAATAAATCCCCTGGACCGCCGGGCTGACTGCCTGCATCTCCTGTGTCTGCTTTCGATCCCTGATTTGCACTGCTCCTCCGGGGAGCTCTGCCGAGCTCCGGGTCGCCCCGCTTCCGCCCAAGAGCGGGCTGCCTCGCCGGGCTCCGCTTAAGCAGCCAACCCGATCCCGAACTGAGTTTGGGGGTCCGGGACCCCTTTATTTCCATTTTTATAATTGTTGAGATTTTGCTTTATATGGTTAATATCTGATAGAGGATTATTGGAGTGGCTAGGTATCACATGGCTTGACATCTCTCTTGCATAGGCAAACCAGCTGTAATCCCACATAAATTGTGGAGTACTTTACTTTAAACTACAATGAATTATAAATAAAGCAAAACTCCCTGTGATCAGAACTTTGCACGTAGGGAAATTGGACGTATTTATGAGTCCTTAGAGGATTTTGATTTTTCACTGCAAGACATCTTGGGAAATGTGCCCCTGGTGAAAAGAATCACAAGATGCTACAATACATATGAGTGGAAAATTGTCTTTATATACTCCTGGTTTATGTGATAGGCAATGAGCCTGCTGTCTTAACCACTGTCAGAGCCATAAGATTTTGAAGTAATTCCAAATATTCATACCTGTCATGAAAAAACAAATTAGATAGGGGCAGTAATACTAACTATATGGTTTCTGAGTGCATCAGAAGAATGACTAGATTCCTAAATCATCATAGGCTGTGTAGTATCACAAAGTATAACTACATCTCTGTCATGGAAAAATCACATTTGAATTCAGTTCTGCATCCTAGACCTAGAATGTTTTCTGACCTAGGATATTTTCACAAAGATACTCTTCTTTAGGTGTGGAGGAAATGCATGAAGCTTAGATATCACTAAAAGAAAAACCTGAAAAAATCATCATAAAATAATTGTTACTTAAAAACTCATATTTGCAGACCAATCCTTTAAGTAATTATGTTTTCTTTCAGAATTCTAGGGGCTTTCAGAGT
>JAKEPQ010000176.1:0-10413 GCA_024500445.1 Entomyzon cyanotis | reverse complement strand
CTACTTGCTGTGATTGACACACACTAATTTCAGCCTGGGCAGACACCAGTAAGCTTAATGGAGGCAATCAAAATCTCAAAAAATCCCACCATCAGAAACAGAGTCCTGCCATCTTAGTTTCTCTCTCTATAGTGCCTGACTCTGTTTTCACCCCAATACTTCTGTCTTCATGTGCTGTAGCAAGTTAGGCTGCAGAAGAAGCTAGTCTGCATATTCTCATGATTGCAGGCCCATGACATGCAGACATTTATGTGAAATCAGCAAAGAAATGAAAGAAAGAGAGCTTGAAGAAACAGGTTTAGAGAGAAATATCCATTCTGGTCGATACCCTCCTGTCCTAGAAGCTGTAGCTGTCCTGCCCTGTGTACACTGCAGACTCTGCTGATATGGCTTCTGCAGCTCATTACAAGCTGCCAGAGGTGATAAAGATGACTAGCTATGTATTTATTCCTGCATAGTAGGCTACAGTGTGAAATTTAAGAGCCCCTCAATATATAGAAAGTCCAAGTAGATGATTGAATGGGCCTTTCTAGCACCATGAATTTCTGTCTGTGGATATATAACCATTAGGATCCTGCTTTCTGTAGGCTGCACCATTAAATTTATGGGACTTGGCAGTCTGCAGAGGTAGCTGCCATTCTGTGAGACAGAACATATGCTGCCTGCTACACTGAAATGCACACTACATTGTTCTGAAAGTCTTGGTGGTTCATAAGAGTCTAAAATAACTCATTTATATTGAAAACACATCCTGATTTTAGGGGCAAGGAAAAATATAATGCAGTCTTGTTTCACTAAATTCTCTCCATTTGAATTTGGAGCAGAAATCAACAAACTGTAGGAAGTGACCAGAAGTCAAGAAAGAATTCCTCACATGGTCTTTGCTTATAGTTTTATTTCCACAGTTTCTATCTGGAGTGAAATCCATTCAAATATAGGCTCTCTTGTCAGATAATATTCTCAAAAACCCCTTATGGAAAAGACTTCACAATGGCTGTGATAAAATTAAGATGTTCTTAACTTGCAAATGCAAAAATAAAAGTATTAAATCTCACTAATCTCTTAGATAGTGATTGTTCATGTGTCACGAAAAGATACAGTTTTAAACTTTTATATGCATAATTAAAAAAAAGACATCAAGAAATAGAAATTTTTTCTATCTTAATTCCTTATTTCAACTGACGATAGCTAGAACTTATGACAACAGGAACTGTTTTCCATATAACTATTAGAAAAGTAAGTGCTATATATGCAACAGGAGTGTATTATATGCTGGAAAGTCTATATTTTTAGCAAAATATACCTTGGAAATCGTTAACTAAATTTATGTATTAAAAATATGTGTGGTTTACTTTTTAAGTAGCTTATTCATAAATTTCCTCGATAATTTCTTGGTTAATATGGTAAAAAAAAAAAAAGAAGATATTCTAGTTCCTTTTTCATCCTTTCATTGCACGTGTCTATAGCATGCATTGAAAACACACGAAAAAAGCCATGTCTTCTGCTCTGTCTTTGCTTTGGGGACTTGGATGACATTAGTCAGGAGCAACAGAAGCTGCTAAATTGGCTTGCATGTGGATGAATAAAAGTCACCTTGGCTAATGTCAAACACTGGGTCTGAAGTTTCTAATCAGGCCCTTTTTGGACACAAGATTCAAGGAAGTCTCTTCAGTCAAAGTCATTTATGGATTATTTTTCTCTCCTCACGAGCTAAAGAGTTTTATGTATCCTGTGCTCACAGCTGTCACTAAGTTAATATATCTCAAAAGTTTCTGAGCATTTTAGAGAAGAAGGTCATATTCCTCTTAAATGCACTCTGAAAGCTACCTTTTGTAGGCTACCTCACTGTTAGAAAATTCATTAATTGGCTTTTTCCTGACAATGCATTCTCTCATGCCTTTTATTGTGTACACTGACTGTTTCAATTGTATCTAATCATAATTTTCAAGTATTGTTCAAGCCACAAGGGAGAAACTGTACTGACAATAGTGCTAAGTGTTGTTTGCTTCTGGCAATCTGGAGAGATTTGATGGTTCATTTCTTTTCCCCACAGTAACCTCATGATATCCATGCTGCCTGATAGTTCTATAAAGAAAAACATCCAAAAATACCTACTTTTTAACTTTAAGTTGAACCTGTTTACTTCATTATTTCCTTTAGCACTTCTTGGAATAACTCTTGACCTGTCTTTAAACTCTTTTGTGTTATTATTATATATATTTAGGAAACGGAAGACTCTTTGAGGAATCTGGGAATGATATATAAAGGAACTTGAGCTATGTATATTTATGGATGAAAATTTATCACATATCATTTATTAATTTTATGCCTATTGAAATTCTCTGTTGATTTTGGTAAACAAACTTGGTACAATGAATCCTGCCATTTTAAATTATATTGCATCCTTACACTTGCTATGCTTTTCCTTCAGGTTTGGCTGGAGGGCTCTCCCAGAACAGGCTCACTGCTCAGGTGGGGATCCTGTGCTCCCATCTCAGGATGCAGTGGTGGCTGTGCAGCTGGGGCCAGGACTTGTGTAGGGCACTAAACTTAACATCAGGCTGTAGGCAGGGCAGAAGGAGAAGAAAGGAGGCTAAAATGGGGACAAGGACTCAAAGAGAGGAGTGGGGACTCGCTCTGCAGAGATAATCTTCCAGTGTTTTGCTCCAAATCATAGTGATGGAACCACTCTTGAGGAGGGTAAACACTCCTGTAACCACTCGGGCAAGGTTTGCAAAGGGACCCCATTCTATTTTGTTTGGAAGTCTTTCAGTTTTTCCTAGTGGCTTATAAACACCCAAAGTCTTATATTCAGCCTCAGGGGATGTTTCATTAGCTCTCCTTTGGCACACAGGTGAGTTAGGGGGAAGAGAGACATCTGGATTAAATAGTCCCTCTTTATAATAAGGCTACAGGGACATTCAAATGTGCCCAGCTATGTATGAGATCTGTATCTGCAGCAGTGAGTTAAGACAGAGCTTAAAAGGTGCAATTTAAAGACCAATTAGGCACTTCTACTTGGTAAATTTTGGAACAGCATCTGGGTTAGGTTATACAGTTACACTTTTTGCTTTTGATATTCATTTTCTTCTTACACAATTTGTGAAATTAGATTTCATTCATAGAGGTGACATTAACAATGGAAAAATGCTAGTTTCTTTTATCCTCTGCTCAGTCAATGTGTTGTGATTTTTCCTAATTTAATTGACCAATAAATGATACAGCTAAACTAGTTCTGCTAATTTTCTGATGAGTAAATTTTTGATCTTATGTTTAACTGTGTCCGTTATAAACTGAATCATCATCTGCAATTGCATCTTTGCACTCTGGGCCTGCACAGTATTTATTCCATAATTTGTGTTTTGTGTGAATTTTGATATGTATTTATCCACCAGTTCCTTCTGTTTCTTGAGGAATGATAGTGAAAAATACTGGAAGAAAACTTTATTTCAAGAACTTTTATTTCAATTATCTATATTTTTGTCTGCTAAGAAAAAGGAAAAGTGCTTCAGGTAAATGTTTTATTACTTGATCCCTTCAATTCCCATAAAATCAGTCTATGAGAGATAACTATATACCTCAGTCCCTTTTGTTTCTGTTCAAATATATCCAGGGTACCAATACTGTCTCTATTCCTTCCACTTAGGTTCAGAACTTTTCTTTCATATCATTTATCTTACATCCAGAAATTGAGCCATATTCCTTTACTATTTTGAATAGTTCTCAGATTGATTTTGAAGGGATTGAAATATCCTATAAAGCAGCATCCACATGAAAAGGAAATTTTATGAATGACATTTCCTAGTTTTACTGTCCTTGTTTTTTCTTCCCCTCTCTTAGGCTTTCAGTGGTTCTGCTGACATGATAAAAGGTGCCAACAGATACCCCACTGTGGATAGGGGTCTGCATAAATGACTGGGCTGTATGTGAAATGTCCCTGCTCTTCCTTTCATCATCCTCCTTCCCTCCAAACAAAAAACTATGGAGCAAACTGTAGGCAATGCTGGGAATCATGTTTTTGAAAGACAGCAGAGATAATATTGGCCACTGGGGCACTGCTGGCTCAGGGACAGCTTGCTGGCCCCCAGGACCCCCAGGTTCCACAGAGCTGCTTTCCAGCAGGGCACCCCCAGCCTGTCCTGGTGCCTGGGGTTATTTCTCCCCAGGAGCAGGACCCTGCATTTGCCTTTGTTGAATTCCAGACCGTTGTTCTCTGTCCATGTGTCATACAGACTTTGTTTATCAGACACACTCTTTTGGATGCAGTGGTGGCAACCTGTGTTGAAGAGCCAGTTTCTCATCCACAGAGTACTCAGAGTAAAGCTTATTTCAAAAGGAAAAGTGTGGATTGGAGCATGCTGCAAGGGCTTCATACACAGTAACACACATCAATTAAGCCCCAGACCATCCTTTTACAAAACATAGCGTCTTATGCATTAATCACAATTGAGTGAAAGATGTGGTATTGGATTTTACTAATTAGAGATCATTTGTTTCTCAAATTATTCAGCCATTTGCCTTCTAGCAAAGATTTAGGTGCTTACAAAGGTACACTGCGTAACCCAGATTTGTCATTGAACTGTGTGGAATATATGACAAGACAGGAGAAGGAGAAGGAGAAGGGGAGAAGGGGAGAAGGGGAGAAGGGGAGAAGGGGAGAAGGGGAGAAGGGGAGAAGGGGAGAAGGGGAGAAGGGGAGAAGGGGAGAAGGGGAGGAGGGGAGGGGAGAGGAGAGGAGAGGAGAGGAGAGGGAGAGGAGAGGAGAGGAGAGGAGAGGGAGAGGAGAGGAGAGGAGAGGGAGAGAGAGAGGAGAGGAGAGGAGAGGAGAGGAGAGGAGAGGAGAGGGAGAGGAGAGGAGAGGAGAGGAGAGGAGAGGAGAGGAGAGGAGAGGAGAGGAGAGGAGAGGAGAGGAGAGGAGAGGGAGAGGAGAGGAGAGGAGAGGAGAGGAGAGGAGAGGGAGAGGAGAGGAGAGGAGAGGAGAGGAGAGGAGAGGAGAGGAGAGGAGAGGAGAGGAGAGGAGAGGAGAGGAGAGGAGAGGAGAGGAGAGGAGAGGAGAGGGAGAGGAGAGGAGAGGAGAGGAGAGGAGAGGGAGAGGAGAGGAGAGGAGAGGAGAGGAGAGGAGAGGAGAGGAGAGGAGAGGAGAGGAGAGGGGACGAAAGGAAAGGATAAAGGGTACTTAACTATTTTTTCAGTCATTGTCTTAGACTAACTTAAACTCAAACTTAAAAAAAACTTGAAGGAAACATTCAGAAAAATGGGAATTTTGATAACTGTAGTTATGGGCACAAAGCTGATTGGGAAGACTGAAATTCAGTCCTTATCCTTACTGGAAAATAATCACATTTGATATAGTCCAATGAAAGGCAAGTGATGTAAGGACAGATGGATGTGAAGGCTGTGACGGAATTGGTGGGTGGGTAGAGCAGATGGAGAGCTTCAGCAAAAAGTGTCACTTGGAAATGTCACTGATGGGTAGGGTTAGCGTGGAAACACAATGTGCACAAAAACCAAACGTGGGGTTTTGTGGCTTTGTCATCCAGTTTCCAGCTGATAAATTGTATTTTGCACTCCTGTCAATCTCACTGTCCTGCCAAGGCCATTATGGTCCAAAGTGTATAAAAATAAGTGCTGTATATTCTCTCTGAGTCACACTTGGCTCATTGAAAAGACTGGGACTGATTAACCATGTCCACAGACTTTTCTCTGAAATCACAGAATATTCTGAGTTTGAAGGGATCCACAAGGATCATCAAGTCCAACTCTTAGGTGAATGGCCCATATGGGGATCAAACCCAAACCCCGGTTGTTTATTAGCAGCATGCTCTAATCAGCTGAGCTAATCTCACTGGCTAAATGTTAAGCTCCCAGACTCCAAATGAGAACAAAACATATGAAGAGCAGCTGGGGGGAGCTGAGGTTGTTAAGCTTGGAGAAAAGGAGACTCAAGGATGATCTTATCACTCTCTAAAACTGCCTGAAAGGAGGCTGTAGCCAGGTGGGGGGCTGTCTCTTCTCCCAAACAATAAGTGGTAGAACAAGAGAAAATGGCTTCTAGTTGCATGAGGAGAGGTTTAGAATTGGTATTAGGAAAAATTTCTTCACTGAAAGGATGATCAGGCCTTGAAACAGGAAAGTGGTTGCATCATCATGCCTGGAGGTATTGAAAAAACATGTAGACTTAAGGATATAGTTTACAGGTGGACATGGCAGTGCTGAGTAAATTGTTGGACCTGGTGATCTTCAATGATTCCGTGATGAAAATGATTCTGTGAATGTGCCATTGCAGCAGCCTGTCAAGTGGGCTTGGGAGAGTGAAGCCGCTGTATGGGCTGAAGAGTGTAACCCCTGTGTTGCTTTGGAAGCTGCACTGCAGCCAAAAAGCAGATAGGCAGTGAAATCCCAGTGCCCATTCCTCTGTGATCTGGCTCTGCAAGAATGAAACCATCAGAGGAGCATGGCAGCCTTTGTGCTGGCACCATCTCTGTACTGCAATGTGTGCCAAGGTACAGCCAAGTGAGCAACAACACTGCCAAGCTGCAAAGACCTGTTTTGAAAGGGAACCTGTGACCCACTTCTCTAAAGACAACTGCTCTCTTTTCTGGTAGGAAGGAAGGAAGGAAGGAAGGAAGGAAGGAAGGAAAGGAAGGAAAGGAAGGAAAGGAAGGAAGGAAGGAAGGAAGGAAGGAAGGAAGGAAGGAAGGAAGGAAGGAAGGAAGGAAGGGAAGGAAGGGAGGGACATTTGCAATGGAAAATTATCAGATCTGTTAGACCTTTTCAGAGATCAGGTAAGTTTCATGCTTTTGAATCTAATGCTAGAGACTTGTCTTCATAAATAAGTCCCCCTTGTATTACCCAGTGCAGTTACTGCCTGAATTTATACACATAATAAACCCAGGCTTTGCTTCAGGTAATAAAGTCTCTACATGGCACAAGGAAAAATCCTAAGGTGGTGGCTAAGTCTGGTTTGTGGATGATCTGAGGGTGGGATGGTTTATGGCCCCCCAAAGTGAGCAGTTGGTTCTGGCAATGGTTAATGGCCTGGGAAGGCAGAACATCAAGCACATTTCTGTTTTTGCCTCCAGGTGATGAAGTTAGGAGCCATGTCAACCAGAAACGCCCTCGGCTTTCTACACAGCTTGCCTTTCCCTGAAGTGGCAGCATGAGAGATGAAGCTGGGTAGTCTGAATTGACCTGTAGAGGCTATTTAGACATTCTGGATGCCGTGGTGTAACTTGATTTCCCTCCCTATACTGTCAGTTGCCGTCCCTAAGTGTGCTGAGGAAGCGCTTGAATATTATGAGCAAAGAAGCTAAGGCAATAAATGGAGAGAAGAGGTATAGCTGGACCCAACAGTTGTCGTCAAAAAATCTTGGCTGTGGCTGGAAGCACCTATAAAATCCAGAAACCAAATAGTTCTTTAACAGATAAGAGAGGGAAAAAATCCCCTTCAATAGAGTTGAGGAGGAGGAGAGAATAATTTCTAATTATAAGTTTAGTTTTTCATCTGCTTACTAATACAACTGAATTTATTACAACTTCTTAGGAAAAGCAAGAGAAAAATGTAACTGTGGTAAGGGATAAAAGATACCCCCTGGGTAATCAATATCAGGAAAACAAAGGAAAAGTAGTTGCTAATTATGAATTTTCAGGCCAAAGCTCAAATAAGTAATCAAAATAAAGGGCAGCCCTTGAAAAAAACTAATGGAGTATATGGCACATCTCTCTGAGAGCACAGTGGTGCTGTAAAGACACTATTCCTAGTGCTCATGATACTCAAAATTGAGCTCTTGTGGCTCTCTGGGGAGTGTCTGGCTGGGGAGTTCTGCCACAGAAGCTATAGAAACCTACTGATGCAGATGCAGTCAGAAATACTATGAGATATAACACCACTTTGTCCCACACCTCTCATAGTGTTAGCAAAAGCCCCAGGAGTTATGGCTTGATACCTTAATCAGCAGTGGTGTAGACACCAAAGCTGCACTTTTGCAGAGGTGCTGGTAGGGGCCTCTCTCTTGGAGTGAATACATATGAAAGGTGAAATTCTGGGTGCAGCTTGCCCTGAGCTGTTCCTTTGGGATAAATAAAGCCAGGGGAGATTTTCTCCTGTGTGATTTTCACACTGCCAGCCTTGGTAGCTTTTGGAACCAGTTTGAGCATTACAGCTTGGACAAATATCAGTTCCTTGGGCTGCTATTGGCTGACATCTGGAGAGTCAAGCAAGTTGTTTAAGTCAGCTACAGCTTTGTATGGAGATCTGCATACAAGGCCATTAATGCCCCTTCAGTAGCTGCACATCACGTGCCCTGCTGCATTAATGGGTTTGATTCATTCCAAGGCTCTCAAGGACACATGTGGAAACATAAGAAGTCATCAGGATGTGAATCTGAAAAGATGACATGCAGTTAACATTAGACAGTAGAATTGACTCATTTCTAGTTTCCTGGATAATCACAGCTTGGAACAGAACTGCTGGAATATCTTAAATGTTTCTGCAGACTGAAAGAGGAGCTCATGAAGCACAAACAGTAATTAAAGAGGTTTCTGAAGACCACCTTTTTTTTTAATAGCAAAATAATAAAGTTATTTTAACAGAATGAATCCTGTATGCCACCTTAAAAGGAAGAAAGCCCTACATAAAACAAAACAACCCAACAAAAAATCCAACTCCCAAATGATGGATTTCTGCATAAGAAGGTGTCTATAAAATGATAAATTCACTGTGAGTTTATTATTCATTGTGAGTCTTGCAGAATGAGCTACTGAACATGGGGCAAGTTATATTCCCCACCCTTGCAAAAAGCAAGGGCATGTGAGCAGTGCTTTGAGACTGTGCATAGAACCAGCAGAATTCATTCATCCAATACATTCATTCCAGAAGGCCATGCATTTTTATTGCCAAGTTAATGCATTAGCTTTCCATAATGCAAATGGAACTGAATGTGTCAAGGAACACAACTGTATTTTAACAGCAGTTAGGAGATCTGTATTAATAATAGGCTCATATCCCAGGACAGATTTACTCTGTTTAATTTTGTCTGTTGCAAAAGAGAGGTTAAATCTAGATACATTATTAAGCAGATAAAGCAACTTTTTATACACTGCTTAGAAGAGCAACATCTGTTCTTGGGAGATTTGTCATCCTGCATAGACAAACCGCATGTTTATCAAACAGCTCCTGAAGCAGTCTTATTAGCTAGAGGTGGGGTTAATTTATTTATTTATTTATTTTTATTTGCAGATCTGAATGGCAAGACAGTTTTCAATCATTCCAAACTCAAACACTTTATTCTTTCTGCTTTTCTTGCCCAAAATATTGCCTTTCCTTTCCTTTCCTTTCCTTTCCTTTCCTTTCCTTTCCTTTCCTTTCCTTTCCTTTCCTTTCCTTTCCTTTCCTTTCCTTTCCTTTCCTTTCCTTTCCTTTCCTTTCCTTTCCTTTCCTTTCCTTTCCTTTCCTTTCCTTTCCTTTCCTTTCCTTTCCTTTCCTTTCCTTTCCTTTCCTTCCCTTCCCTTCCCTTCCCTTCCCTTCCCTTCCCTTCCCTTCCCTTCCCTTCCCTTCCCTTCCCTTCCTTCCCTTCCCTTCCTTCCCTTCCCTTCCCTTCCCTTCCCTTCCCTTCCCTTCCCTTCCCTCCCCTCCCCTCCCCTCCCCTCCCTTCCCCTTCCCCTTCCCCTTCCCCTTCCCCTTCCCCTTCCCCTTCCCCTTCCCCCTTCCCCCTTCCCCTTCCCCTTCCCCTTCCCCTTCCTTTTTTCTTTTTTTTTTTTTTTTTTTTTTTTTTTTTTTTCTTTTTCCCAAGGTGGTGAGGAGAGGGGAGAAAGGGCAGAAAAAGAGATGAGAAGAGAGGGAGCAAACTCGACAAAAGCCCTGTGGTTAGAGGTGTTTCCTGGGCTCAGCTTCTCCCTGAAAGTGAGGATACTCAGAACATGCCTTTCACACAGGAGAATGAGAAATGTGAGTGCCTGGCTCTGAGGTAACATCACTTTCAAAAATCTTTCACCTGATCTGAAGCAGTGAAGTTGAATCAAAATTAGGTCTTTTCTGTGCCATCACATTGAATTAATATGCCTATATAGCTAAATCAAATTTTGTGGCAGAAAGCAGAGAGCTGCCACCAGGCCAAAGTCCTAGAAGCTGGAAGAAGAGGCAGGATCTTGCTCACCGTGTGCTGTGACTAGCTGGGTAATGAGTTCTATAATGCACAGTTTTGTCTATGGTCTTCTCAAGTGCACAGCACAGTAATAGACAGTTGAAGCAATTTTTTGGAAGAGAAGTATAATGCCTTTAGCAGCAGTTAGTTGGTTGAGCTTGATCTTTCTCGTGGCAAAATTCATTTTTATCTGCTTTTCAGAGCTGAGTTGTTCATAAACTTTTAGAGGTCAAAATTGCTGCCTGTAAGGAGGGGCTATTATTTCTGAGTG
>JAKEPQ010000174.1:0-21133 GCA_024500445.1 Entomyzon cyanotis | reverse complement strand
GAAATGTCAATATTTTCCCCAAAATTCGACATTTTCTCCCCGAAATTTCAGTATTTCCCCCCAAATTTCGGGATTTCCCCAAATTTCGGGATTCCCCCCAATTTCGGGATTTCCCCCCAATTTCGGGATTTCCCCCAAATTTCAGTATTTCCCCCCAAATTTCGGGATTTCCCCCAATTTCGGGATTTCCCCCAATTTCGGGATTTCCCCCAAATTTCAGTATTTCCCCCCAAATTTCGGGATTTCCCCCAATTTCGGGATTTCCCCCAATTTCGGGATTTCCCCCAAATTTCAGTATTTCCCCCAAATTTCGGGATTTCCCCAATTTCGGGATTTCCCCCAAATTTCGGGATTCCCCCAAATTTCGGGATTTCCCCCAATTTCGGGATTCCCCCAATTTCGGGATTTCCCCCAATTTCGGGATTCCCCAATTTCGGGATTTCCCCAATTTCGGGATTTCCCCAATTTCGGGATTTCCCCAATTTCAGTATTTCCCCCCCAATTTCGGGATTTCCCCAAATTTCGGGATTCCCCCAATTTCGGGATTCCCCCAATTCCGGGATTTCCCCAATTTCGGGATTCCCCCAATTTCGGGATTTCCCCAAATTTCGGGATTTCCCCAATTCCGGGATTTCCCCAAATTTCGGGATTTCCCCAATTTCGGGATTCCCCCAATTCCGGGATTTCCCCCAATTTCAGTATTTCCCCCCAATTTCGGGATTCCCCCAGCTCCGGGATTTCCCCCAATTTCGGGATTTCCCCCAATTTCAGTATTTCCCCCCAATTTCGGGATTTCCCCAATTTCGGGATTTCCCCAATTCCGGGATTCCCCCAATTTCGGGATTTCCCCCAATTTCGGGATTCCCCCAATTTCGGGATTCCCCCAATTTCGGGATTTCCCCAAATTTCGGGATTTCCCCCCAATTCCGGGATTTCCCCAATTTCGGGATTTCCCCCCAATTCCGGGATTTCCCCAATTTCGGGATTTCCCCAATTTCGGGATTTCCCCAATTTCGGGATTCCCCCAAATTTCGGGATTCCCCCAAATTTCGGGATTTCCCCAATTTCAGTATTTCCCCCCAATTTCGGGATTCCCCCAATTTCGGGATTCCCCCAATTTCGGGATTTCCCAAATTCCGGGATTCCCCCAGCTCCGGGATTTCCCCAAATTTCGGGATTTCCCCCCAATTTCGGGATTCCCCCAATTTCGGGATTCCCCCCAATTTCGGGATTTCCCCAATTTCGGGATTTCCCCCAATTTCGGGATTCCCCAATTTCGGGATTCCCCAATTTCGGGATTCCCCCGCTCCGGGGTCTCTCTCGCCAGCCCCTCCCCCATGGACTCGCCCCTCTGGGTTCTGCTGCTGCTGCCCCTCCCCCCCTGCTGGCCTCGCTCTGCGCGCGCTGCCGCCGCCGCCGTGAGTGGGGGAGGGGAACGGGACATGTGGGATTTTGGGGACATTTGGGGGGAATTGGGGGGGCGGGGGGTGAAATTTGGGGGATTTTGGGGAAATTTGGGGGGATTTGGGAGCGAAATTTGGGGGGATTTGGGGGAATTTTGGGGGAATTTGGGGGAATTTGGGGGAATTTCGTGGGGTTTTGGGGGAATTTTGTGGGGTTTTGGGGGGATTTGGGGGAATTTGGGGGATTTGGGGAATTTGGGGAATTTGGGGAATTTGGGGGAATTTGGGAGGTCGGGGGTTTTTGATTTGGGGGATTTTGGAGCAAAATTTGGGGGGATTTGGGGAATTTGGGGCGATTTGGGGGAATTTTGGGGGTTTTGGGGGAATTTGGGGGTCGGGAGGATGAAATTTGGGGGATTTGGGGGAATTTCGTGGGGTTTTGGGGGAATTTTGTGGGGTTTTGGGGGATTTGGGGGAATTTGGGGGGTTGGGGGGATGAAATTTGGGGGATTTGGGAGCGAAATTTGGGGGATTTGGGGGAATTTTGGGGGAATTTGGGGGAATTTGGGGGAATTTCGTGGGGTTTTGGGGGAATTTTGGGGGATTTGGGGGAATTTGGGGGATTTGGGGAATTTGGGGGAATTTGGGAGGTCGGGGGGTTTTTGATTTGGGGGATTTTGGAGCAAAATTTGGGGGGATTTGGGGAATTTGGGGCGATTTGGGGGAATTTTGGGGGTTTTGGGGGAATTTGGGGGTCGGGAGGATGAAATTTGGGGGAATTTGGGGGAATTTCGTGGGGTTTTGGGGGAATTTTGGGGTTTTGGGGGATTTGGGGGAATTTGGGGGGTTGGGGGGATGAAATTTGGGGGATTTGGGAGCGAAATTTGGGGGATTTGGGGGAATTTTGGGGGAATTTGGGGGAATTTGGGGGAATTTCGTGGGGTTTTGGGGGAATTTTGGGGGATTTGGGGGAATTTGGGGGATTTGGGGGAATTTGGGGAAATTTGGGAGGTCGGGGGGTTTTTGATTTGGGGGATTTTGGAGCAAAATTTGGGAGAATTTGGGGAATTTGGGGCGATTTGGGGGAATTTTGGGGGTTTTGGGGCAATTTGGGGGTCGGGGGGTGAAATTTGGGGGATTTGGGGAAAATTTGGGGATTTGGGGGGATTTGGGGGAATTTGGGGGAATTTTGGGGTTTTGGGGCTAAATTTGGGGTTGACTTTGGGTCTGGGGGCAAAATTTGGGAGAATTTGGGGGAATTTTGGGGAAAATTTTGGGGATTTGGGAGCGAAATTTGGGGGAATTTGGGGGGTTTTGGGGGAATTTTGGGGGAGAATTTTGGGGTTTGGGGGCTGAATTTGGGGTTGATTTTGGGTTTGGGGGTGAAATTTGGGGGATTTTGGAGGAATTTTGGGAAAATTTGGGGGATTTTGGAGGCGAAATTTGGGAGAATTTGGGGGAATTTTGGGGGTTTTGGGGGAATTTGGGGGGATTTGGGGGAATTGGGGGAATTTGGGGAAATTTGGGAGGTCGGGAGGGTGAAATTTGGGAGATTTTGGGGGAATTTGGGGGGATTTGGGGGGATTTGGGGGCTCGGGGGGACGAAATTTGGGGGATTTTGGGGGAATTTTGGGAAAATTTGGGGGATTTTGGAGCGAAATTTAGGGGAATTCGGGGGATTTTTGGCGAATTTTGGGAAAATTTGGGGGTTGGGAGGGTGAAATTTGGGGGTTTTGGGGGGGATTTGGGGTGATTTGGGAGAGAAATTTGGGGGTTTTGGGGGATTTTGGGGGAAATTTTGGTGGAATTTGGGGGAATTTTGGGGGAATTTGGGAAAATTTGGGGGGGTCCTGGGAGGGTCGGGGGGTGAAATTTGGGGGATTTTGGGGAAAATTTGGGGGATTTGGGAGTGAAATTTGGAAGAATTTGGGGATTTGGGGGGATTGGGGGAAATTTGGGAGGTCGGGGGGAAGAAATTTGGGGGGATTTGGTAGCGAAATTTGGGGGAATTTTGTGGCGTTTTGGGGGATTTGGGGGAATTTGGGGGAATTTTCGGAAAATTTGGGGGGATTTGGGGGAATTGTGGGGGAATGTGGGGAAATTAGGGGAAAATTTTGGGGATTTGGGAGCGAAATTTGGGGGGATTTGGGGGAATTTTGAGGGGTTTTGGGGGAATTTGGGGAATTTGGGGAATTTGGGGAATTTGGGGAATTTGGGAGGTCGGGGGGATGAAACTGGGAGGATTTGGGGGAATTTTGGAGAAAATTTGGGGGGTTTGGGGGGAATTTTTGGGTTTTGCAGCTGAATTTGGGTGGATTTTGGGTCTGGGCGGTCGGGATGGCGAAATTTGGGGGAATTTTGGGAAAATTTGGGGAAAAATTGGGGGATTTGGGAGCGAAATTTGGGGGATTATTGGGGGTTTGGGGGATTTTGGGGGAATTTTTGGGATTTGGGGGAAATTTGGGGGATTTTGGGGGAATTTTGGGAAAATTTCGGGGATTTGGGAGTGAAATTTGGGGGAATTTTGGGGATTTTGGGGGGTTTGGGGGGAATTTGGGGGATTTGGGAGTGAAATTTGGGAGAATTTGGAGGAATTTTGGGGGATTTTGGGGGATTTTGGGGGAATTTTTGGGTTTTGCGGCTGAATTTGGGTGATTTTGGGTCTGGGGGCAACTGGGGGGATTTGGGGGTTTTGGGGAAATTTAGGGTTTTTTTGGGGGGAATTTTGGGAAAATTTGGGGGTTTTTTGGGAGCGAAATTTGGGAGAATTTGGGGGATTTTGGGGAAAATTTGGGGGGATTTGGGGGGATTTGGGGGAATTTTGGGGGTTTTGGGGAATTTTGGGGAATTTGGGGGATTTTGGGGGATTTGGGGGTTTGGGGTCACTGAGGTCACTCGGGGTCACCCTGAGGTCACCCTGAGGTCACCCCGAGGTCACCCCGAGGTCACCCCGCCCCTCCCCCCAGCCCCACAGCGCCCCCTGCTGGACAACTACGACTACAAGTGAGTGGGGGAGGGGCGGCGGGGGGAGGGGCGGGGTGGGGGGAGGGGCGGTTTGACCTTTGACCTCTCACCTCTCGCCCCTCCCCCCACCCCCCCAGGCCGCCCCTGGCCGCCCCTCCCCCGCCGCGCTTCATGGTGGTGACGCCGCGCTGTGAGTGACCTTTGACCTCTGACCTTTGACCTTTGACCTTTGGCCCCTCCCTCCCCCCCCCGCTGACCTCTCGCTGACCTCTCTGCCCCTCCCCCCTCCCCACAGGCGCCCCTCCCCCACACCCCCTGCAGCCTCCGTGGGGAGCCGAGCAGCGCCGAGGGTGGGTGTGGGGGAGGGGCGGGGGGAGGGGCTGGGAAAGGGGGAGGAGTCAATTTTGGGGTGGGGGAGGGGCTTGAAAGTGGGGCAGGGGCCATTCTGGGGGTGGGGGGAGGGGATTTCTGGGGTGGGGGAGGGGCTCGGGAATGGGGGGAGGGGCTTCGTGGGGTGGGGGAGGGGCGTGTGGAAAAACGGGGGGAGGGGCTGAAATGGCGGGGGGAGGGGGCTTTGAATTGGGGGGAGGGGTTTTGTGGGATGGGGGCGTGGCTTCCGGGTTGGGGGCGCAGCTTCCGGGTTGGGGGCGTGGCTTCCGGATTAGGGGCGTGGCTCTCCACGTTGGGGGCGTGGCTCCAGAGCCCCTCCCCCTCCCCCCCCAGCAGCCCCGAGAGTCGCAGAGTTTCGGCTGAACCGGAAATGGGTGAGTGACCTTTGACCTCTGGGTGACCCCTGGGTGACCTTTGACCTCTGGGTGACCTCAGAGTGACCCCTGTGTGACCCCTGGGTGATCTCTGAGTGACCTTTGACCTCTGGGTGACCCCTGAGTGACCCCATGGTGACCTTTGACCCGCAGAGCCGCCCGAGGACAGCGATTACTCCAACGAGCCTTTTGTCAGCGGCTATGTGTGAGTGACCAACTGACCGACTGACCAACTGACCGTGAGTGACCACTGAGTGACCGACTGACCGACTGACCAACTGACCAACTGACCAACTGACCAACTGACCGTGAGTGACCATGAGTGACCAACTGACCAACTGACCAACTGACCAACTGACCAACTGACCAGTGAGTGACCAGAGTGACCATGAGTGACATTGAGTGACCACTGAGTGACCAGAGTGACCAGTGAGTGATCAGTGAGTGACCATGAATGACCAGTGAGTGACCAACTGACCAACTGACCATGAGTGACCAGTGAGTGACCATGAGTGACCAGTGAGTGACCAGTGAGTGACCAGAGTGACCAACTGACCAGTGAGTGACCAGTGACCACTGAGTGACCAACTGACCAGTGAGTGACCACTGAGTGACCACTGAGTGACCAACTGACCATGAGTGACCAGTGAGTGACCAACTGACCGTGAGTGACCATGAGTGACCAGTGAGTGACCACTGAGTGACCACTGAGTGACCACTGAGTGGCCATGAGTGACCGAGTGACCAACTGACCAGTGAGTGACCAACTGACCACTGAGTGACCAGAGTGACCAGTGAGTGACCAACTGACCAACTGACCATGAGTGACCATGAGTGACCAATTGACCAACTGACCAACTGACCAACTGACCAGTGAGTGACCAACTGACCAACTGACCATGAGTGACCAGTGAGTGACCAACTGACCACCAAGTGACCAACTGACAACTGACCATGAGTGACCATGAGTGACCACTGAGTGACCAACTGACCATGAGTGACCATGAGTGACCAGTGAGTGACCAACTGACCACTGAGTGACCAACTGACCATGAGTGACCACTGAGTGACCAGTGAGTGACCACTGAGTGACCAACTGACCATGAGTGACCATGAGTGACCAGTGAGTGACCAACTGACCACTGAGTGACCAACTGACCATGAGTGACCACTGAGTGACCAGTGAGTGACCACTGAGTGACCAACTGACCATGAGTGACCACTGAGTGACCAACTGGCCACCGAGTGGCCACTGACTGACCGCTGCCCCTCCCCCCCAGGACAGTCCTCCCTGACCCATCCCCCCCGGGACTCCCCAGGAACTCCCCGATGACGTCACTGATGACGTCACAGCCGACCCCGGTGACGTCATCGGGGAGGGGGAGGGGCAGCAGGGGGAGGAGCCTTACGAGAACATTCCGGAAAGCGACGGCGGATCCAGGGGTGAGACAACCCCGAAATAACCCCAAATCAACCCAAAATCAACCCAAAAAATACCCAAAATAAACCCCAAAAACACCCAAAATAAACCCTAAAAAATACCCCAAAATTAACCCAAATCGCCCCAAAAAATACCCCAAAAATAACCCCAAAATACCCCAAAATCGCCCCAAAATAACCCCAAAATTAACCCCAAAAACACCCAAAATAACCCCAAAAAATACCCCAAATTAACCCAAAATCACCCCAAAAAATAACCCCCAAATTAACCCAAAAAATACCCGAAATTAACCCAAAATTAGCCCAAAAAACCCCCCAAATTAACCCAAAAACCCACCAAAAATTAGCCAAAAATCGACCCAAAAAAATCACCAAAAAAATCCAAAATTAACCCAAAATCGCCCCAAAAATTTCACCTATAAACAACCCCAAAATCGCCCCAAAAACCCCAAAATTAACCCCAAAAAATAACCGAAATTAACCCAAAATCACCCCCAAAAATACCCCCAAAATAACCCCAAAATACCCCAAAATGACCCAAAATAACCCCCAAAAATACCCAAAATTAACCCCAAAAAATCACCAATAAACAACCCCAAAATCACCCCAAAAATAACCCAAAATTAACCCCTAAACCCCAAAATTCCCCAAAAAACGTCCAAAATGACCCCAAAAAACACCAAATTTCCACAAAAAACCCAAAAATCGCCCCAAAATGACCCCAAAATTGCCCTGAAACTCCCAAAATTCCCCCAAAAAACCCCAAAATCCCCCAAAAGTCAAAAATGATCCCAAAAAACCCCAAAATTGCCATGAAAACACCCAAAATAACCCCAAAATTCCCCCAAAACCCCAAAATTCCCCCAAAAATGCCCAAAATGACCCCAAAACATCCAAAACTGCCCCCAAAAAAACTCCCAAAATTGCCCTGAAGCTCCCAAAATTCCCCCAAAAACCCCAAAATCCCCCAAAAAACGTCCAAAATGACCCCAAAAAACCCCAAAATTCCCAAAAAAACCCCAAAATTCCCCCAAAAACCCCAAAATCCCCCAAAAAACGTCCAAAATGACCCCAAAAAACCCCAAAATTCCCCCAAAAAACCCCAAAATTCCCCAAAAAACCCCAAAATTCCCCCAAAAAATCCCAAAATTCCCCCAAAAAATCCCAAAATTCCCAAAAAAAGGTCCAGAATGACCCCAAAACACTCAAAATTCCCCAAAACATCCAGAACTGCCCCCAAAAAACCCCAAAATTGCCCTGAAAATGCCCAAAAAACCCAAAAAAGCCCAAAATTTCCCGCAAAAACCCCAAATTCCCCCAAAAAATCCCAAAATTCCCAAAAAAAGGTCCAGAATGACCCCAAAACACTCAAAATTCCCCAAAAAACCCAGAACTGCCCCCAAAAAACCCAAAATTGCCCTGAAAATGCCCAAAAAACCCAAAAAAGCCCCAAAATTTCCCGCAAAAACCCCAAAATTCCCCCAAAAACCCCAAAATTCCCCCAAAAAGCCCCAAAATTTCCCCCAAAAAACCCCAAAATTCCCCCAAAAAAACCCCAAAATTCCCCAAAAAAAACCCAAAATTCCCAAAAAAACCCAGAACTGCCCCCAAAAAACCCAAAATTCCCCCGAAAACCCCAAAATTCCCCAAAAAGCCCCAAAATTTCCCCCAAAAAAACCCCAAAATTCCCAAAAAAACCCCAAAATTCCCCCAAAAAATCCCAAAATTCCCCAAAAAAAGGTCCAGAATGACCCCAAAACACTCAAAATTCCCCAAAAAACCCCAGAACTGCCCCCAAAAAACCCCAAAATTGCCCTGAAAATGCCCAAAAAAAACCCAAAAAAGCCCAAAATTTCCCGCAAAAACCCCAAATTCCCCCAAAAAATCCCAAAATTCCCAAAAAAAAGTCCAGAATGACCCCAAAACACTCAAAATTCCCCAAAAAACCCAGAACTGCCCCCAAAAAACCCCAAAATTGCCCTGAAAATGCCCAAAAAAACCCAAAAAAGCCCAAAATTTCCTGCAAAAACCCCAAATTCCCCCAAAAACCCCAAAATTCCCCAAAAAAATCCCAAAATTCCCAAAAAAAGCCCCAAAATTTCCCAAAAAATCCCAAAATTCCCCCAAAAATGCCCAAAATGACCCCAAAACATCCAGAACTGCCCCCAAAAAACCCCAGAACTGCCCTGAAAATGCCCAAAAAAACCCCAAAATTTTCCCCCAAAAACCCCAAAATTCCCAAAAAACCCCAAAATCCCCCAAAATCGCACTCTGCCCCTCCCCCAGCGCCCGAGCCTGGAGTACATCAATGTTCCCAAAACCCCCGACGGTGAGTGGGGGAGGGGCGGGAGGGGATTTGGGGGAATTTGGGGACTTTTTGGGGAATTTTGGGTTTTTTGGGGGAATTTTGGGTTTTTGGGGGAATTTTGGGGTTTTTGGGGGAATTTTGGGTTTTTTGGGGGAATTTTGGGGTTTGGGGGGAATTTTGGGGTTTTGGGGGGAATTTTGGGTTTTTTGGGGGAATTTTGGGGTTTTTGGGGGAATTTTGGGGTTTTTGGGGGAATTTTGGGGTTTTTTGGGGGAATTTTGGGGGAATTTTGGGGTTTTGGGGGGAATTTTGGGGTTTTTGGGGGAATTTTGGGGTTTTTGGGGATTTTGGGGTTTTTTGGGGAATTTTGGGGTTTTTGGGGGATTTTGGGGTTTTTTTGGGGAATTCTTGGGGTTTTTTGGGGGAATTTTGGGGCTTTTTGGGGAATTTTGGGGTTTTCGGGGAATTTTGGGTTTTTTTGGGGGAATTTTGGGGGAATTTTGGGAGTTTTCATGGTAATTTTGGGGTCATTTGGGACGGTTTTTGGGGAATTTTGGGGTTTTGTGGGCTATTTTGGGGTTTTCTTGGGAATTTTGGGGTTTTTGGGGAATTTTTGGGGTTTTTTTGGGGCCATTTTGGACTTTTTTGGGGATTTTTGGGTTTTTTGGGGGATTTTGGGGTTTTTTGGGGGAATTTGGGGTTTTTGGGGGAATTTTGGAGTTTTTGGGGGATTTTGGAGTTTTTTGGGGGAATTTTGGAGTTTTTGGGGGAATTCTTGGGTTTTTTGGGGATTTTGGGGTTTTTGGGGGAATTTTGGGGGAATTTTGGGAGTTTTCATGGGAATTTTGGGGTCATTTGGGGCTTTTTGGGGAATTTTTGGGACTTTTTTGGGGTCATTTTGGGACTTTTTGGGGAATTTTGGGGTTTTTTAGGCTATTTTGGGGTTTTTTTGGGGAATTTTGGGGTTTTTGGGGAATTTTTGGGGGTTTTTTGGGGCCATTTTGGACGTTTTTTGGGGATTTTTAGGTTTTTTGGGGGGATTTTGGGCTTTTTTGGGGGAATTTTGGAGGTTTTGGGGGATTTTGGGATTTTTTGGGGGAATTTTGGAGTTTTTTGGGGAATTCTTGGGTTTTTTGGGGGATTTTGGGGTTTTTTGGGGATTTTGGGGTTTTTGGGGGAATTCTTGGGTTTTTTGGGGGAATTTTGGGGTTTTTTGTGGTAATTTTGGGGTCATTTTGGCGTTTTGGGGGAATTTTGGGTGTTTTTGGGGGCAATTTTGGGGGTTTTGGGCAATTTTGGGGGTTTAGGGGGCAATTTTTGGGGGTTTTTTGGGAATTTTGGGGGTTTTGGGGGAATTTTGGGGGAATTTTGGGAGTTTTCATGGTAATTTTGGGGTCATTTGGGACGGTTTTTGGGGAATTTGGGGTTTTTTTTGGAATTTTGGGGTTTTTTGGGAATTTTGGGGTTTTTGGGGAATTTTTGGGACTTTTTTGGGGTCATTTGGGACGTTTTTTGGGAAATTTTGGGGTTTTTTGGGCTATTTTGGGGTTTTTTGGGGAATTTTGGGGTTTTTGGGGAATTTTTGGGGTTTTTTGGGGGAATTTTGGGGTTTTTGGGGGATTTTGGGGAATTTTTGGGGGAATTTTGGGGGATTTTGGGGTTTTTTGGGGGATTTTGGGGTTTTTGGGGGAATTTTGGGTGTTTTTGGGAGCAATTTTGGGGGTTTTGGGCAATTTTGGGGGTTTAGGGGGCAATTTTGGGGTTTTTTTGGGAATTTTGGGGGATTTTGGGGAATTTTGGGTTTTTTGGGGGAATTTTGGGAGTTTTCATGGTAATTTTGGGGTCATTTGGGACGTTTTTAGGGGAATTTTTGGGACTTTTTTGGGGTCATTTGGGACGGTTTTTGGGGAATTTGGGGGTTTTTTGGGAATTTTGGGGTTTTTTGGGAATTTTGGGGTTTTTGGGGAATTTTTGGGGGTTTTTTGGGGCCATTTTGGACGTTTTTTGGGGATTTTTGGGTTTTTGGGGGATTTTGGGGTTTTTTGGGGGAATTTTGGGAGTTTTCGTGGTAATTTTGGGGTCATTTTGGCGTTTTGGGGGCAATTTTGGGTGTTTAGGGGGCAATTTTGGGGGTTTTTTTGGGGAATTTTGGGGGTTTTTGGGGAATTTTGGAGGTTTTGGGGGGATTTTGGGTATTTTTTGGGGGGTGATTTTGGGGCGATTTTTGTATTTTTGGGGTTTTTGGGGGTCATTTTTGGGTTTTTTTATTGGTGATTTTTTGGGTTAATTTTGGGGGTTTTTTGGGCTGATTTTGGGGTTGTTTATTGGTGATATTTTTGGGTGATTTTGGGTGTTTTTGGGGTTTATTTTGGGCTGATTTGGGGATTTTTTGGGTGATTTGGGGATTTTTTTTGGGCTGATTTTGGGGATTTTTTGGGGCAAATTGGGGCGATTTTGGGGTTGTTTCTTGGTGATATTTTTTGGTGATTTTGGGGTTTTTTGGGCTGATTTTGGGATTTTTTTTGGGTTAATTTTGGGGTTTTTTGGGCTGATTTTGGGGTTGTTTATTGGTGATATTTTTGGGGTTTTTGGGTGTTTTTGGGTTTTGTTTTGGGTTGATTTTGGGATTTTTTTGGGCTGATTTTGGGGATTTTTGGGGGCAAATTGGGGTTGTTTTGGGGTTGTTCATTGGTGATATTTTTTGGGGATTTTGGGGTTTTTTGGGCTGATTTTGGGGCGATTTTGGGTTAATTTTTGGGTCATTTTGGGGTTGTTTGTTGGTGATTTTTTGGGGTGATTTTGGGTTTTTTTGGGCTGATTTTGGGGTTTTTTGGGCTGATTTTGAGGTTGTTTATTGGTGATATTTTTGGGTGATTTTGGGTGTTTTTGGGGTTTGTTTTGGGCTGATTTTGGGATTTTTTTGGGCTGATTTTGGGGATTTTTTGGGGCAATTTGGGGTTGTTTTGGGGTTGTTTATTGGTGACTTTTTTGGGTGATTTTGGGGTTTTTTTGGGGTGAATTTGGGGGTTTTTGGGGCAATTTTGGGGTTTATTGGGGCAATTTTGGGGTTGTTTATTGGTGATTTTTGGGCTGATTTTGGGATTTTTTGGGCTGATTTTGGGGCGATTTTTGGGTCATTTTTGGGGTTGTTTATTGGTGATTTTTCGGGGTGATTTTGGGGGTTTTTTGGGTGATTTTGGGGATTTTTGGGGTTGTTCATTGGTGATTTTTTTGGCTGTTTTTGGGATTTTTTTTGGGTGATTTTAGGGATTTTTTGGGGCAATTTGGGGTTGTTTTGGGGTTGTTCATTGGTGATTTTTTTTGGTGTTTTTGGGGTTTTTTGGGCTGATTTTGGGGTTGTTCATTGGTGATATTTTTGGGCTTTTTGGGTGTTTTTGGGGTTTATTTTGGGCTGATTTTGGGATTTTTTTTGGGTTAATTTTGGGGGTTTTTTGGGGTGATTTTGGGGTTGTTTACTGCTGATATTTTTGGGGTTTTTGGGTGTTTTTGGGGTTTGTTTTGGGCTGATTTTGGGATTTTTTTTGGCTGATTTTAGGGATTTTTTGGGGCAAATTGGGGTTGTTTTGGGGGTTTTATTGGTGATTTTTTGGGGTGATTTTGGGGGTATTTTTGGGGCAATTTTGGGGATTTTTGGGGGTTGTTTCTTGGTGATTTTTTGGGTGATTTTGGGACAATTTTGGGGGGTTTTGGGGTCATTTTTGGGGTGATTTTGGGGTTGCTTACTGGTGATTTTTTGGGTGATTTTGGGGTGACTTTAGGTTAATTTTGGGTTCATTTTTGGGTTTTTTTGGGGCAATTTTGGGGGTTTTTGGGTTCATTTTTGGGGTGATTTTGGGGTTGCTTATTGGTGATTTTTGGGGTGATTTTGGGATTTTTTGGGGCGATTTTGGGTTAATTTTGGGTTCATTTTTGGGACCCCAAAGCCCTGACTGCCCCTCCCCCTCTGCCCCTCCCCCAGCCAGCGAGAGCGACGAGGGAGGAGATTATGAGAACCTCTGAGGTGAGAAAAAACCCCAAATTTCACCCCAAAATACCCCAAATTTCACCCCAGAATACCCCAAATTCACCCCGAATTTACCCTGAAATCACGAAATCCAAAATTCACCCCAAATCCACGAAATTTGACCCAAAAATACCCAAAATTCATCCCAAAAATACCCAAAAGTCACCCCAAATCCCCAGAATTTCACCCAAAAATACCCAAAATTCACCCAGAAATCATTAAATCCCAAAATTCACCCCAAAAATCCCTGGAATTTGACCCCAAAATACCCCAAATTCACCCCAAAAATACCTAAAATTTATCACGGAATCCCCGGAATTCAACCCAAAAATACCCAAAATTCATCCCAAAATAACAAAATCCCAAAATTCACCCCAAAATCCCCAAAATTCACCCAAAAATCCCCAAAATTCACCCAAAAATACCCAAAATTCACCCAGAAATCATGAAATCCAAAATTCACCCCAAATCCCAGGAATTCGACCCAAAAATACCCCAAATTCAACCCAAAAATAACGAAATCCTAAAATTTACCCCAAATCCCCAAAATTCACCCCAAAATCCCAAAATTCATCCCAAAAATACCTAAAATTCATCACAGAATCCCCGGAATTTCACCCAAAAATACCCAAAATTCATCCCCAAAATAATGAAATCTTAAAATTCACCCAAAAATACCCAAAATTCATCCCAAAAAATACCTAAAATTCGCCCCCAAAACACAAAATTTGACCTGAAAATCCCCAAAATTCACCATGAAAATCCCAAAATTCACCATGAAATCACTGGAATTTCACCCAAAAATACCCAAAATTCACCCAGAAATCATTAAATCCCAAAATTCACCCCGAAAATCCCTGGAATTTGACCCCAAAATACCCCAAATTCACCCCAAAAATACCTAAAATTCACCCCAAAAATAATGAAATCCTAAAATTCACCCCAAATCCCCAAAATTCACCCTGAAATCCTCGGAATTCAACCCAAAAATACCCAAATTTACCCCAAAATAATGAAATCCCAAAATTCACCCCAAATCCTCGGAATTTGACCCCAAAATACCCCAAATTCACCCCAAAAATACCCCAAATTCACCCCAAAAATACCCAAAATTCACCCAGAAATCGTGAAATCCCAAAATTGGCCCCAAAATCCTTGGAATTTGACCCAAAAATACTCCAAATTTACCCTGAAATCATGAAATCCCCAAAATCCCAATTTCCCCCCTAAAAAAAAAAACCAAAAATCCCCATTTTTAACCCCAAAATTCCCAAATTTAACCGCAAAATCCCCATTTTTAACCCTAAAAATTCCCATTTTTCACCCAAAAATCCCCAAAATCCCCGTTTTTAACCCCAAAATCCCCATTTTCAACCCAAATTTCCCATTTTCAACCCCAAAAATCCCATTTTTCAACCCTAAAAATTCCCATTTTCAGCCATAAAATCCCCATTTTTAACCCCAAAATTTCCCATTTTCAACCCGAAAATTCCCATTTTTATCCCTAAAAAGTCCCATTTTTAACCCAAAATTCCCATTTTTAACCCTAATTTTCCCAATTTTAACCCTAAAATTCCAATTTTTAACCCCAAAATTCCCATTTTTGACCCTAAATTCCCATTTTAAACCCAAAATTTCCCATTTTCAACCCGAAAATTCCCATTTTTAACCCCAATTTTCCCATTTTTAACCCTAAAATTCCCAATTTCAATCCGAAAAATCCCATTTTTAACCCCAAAATTCCCATTTTTAACCCCAAAATTCCCAAATTTAACCCCAAAATTCCCATTTTTAACCCGAAAATTCCCATTTTTAACCCTAAAATCCCAATTTTCACCCAAAACCCCCAAAATCCCTGTTTTTAACCCTAAAATCCCCATTTTTAACCCCAAAATTCCCAAATTTAACCCTAAAATTTCCCAGTTTAACCCCAAAATTCCCATTTTCAACCCCAGAATTCCCAATTTCCCCCCAATTCCCCATTTTTCCCAAAATCCCCATTTTTCACCCCAAACTCTCTCTCCCCCCCCAGCCCCTCCCCCCACCCTGTATTTATTTTTGGCGAAATCCTGAGAAGAGGGGGAGGGGCGGGAGCTGCCCCTCCCCCCACCGGAACCGGAAGTGGAGCCGGAACTGCCCCTCCCCCACCGGAAATGGAGCCGGAACCGCCCCTCCCCCACCGGAAATGGATCCAAATCGCCCCTCCCCCACCGGAAATGGATCCGGAACTGCCCCTCCCCCACCGGAAATGGAGCCGGAACCGCCCCTCCCCCCACCGGAAATGGGTCCTGAACTGCCCCTCCCCCACCGGAAATGGACCGGATTGCCCCTCCCCCCACCGGAACTGCCCCTCCCCCACCGGAAATGGATCCAAACCGCCCCTCCCCCACCGGAACTGCCCCTCCCCCCACCCCAATAAAGGCACTTCCGGGGTCACCGTGGGGGTTTATTGGGGTGGGGGAGGGGCGGCTCGGGGTCAAAGGTCATCGTCGTCATCGAAGGTCAAAGTTCGCCGCGGGTCCGGGGTGGGGGAGGGGCACTTCCGGTTCCGGCACTTCCGGTTCCGGTCCGGGGTGGGGGAGGGGCGCTTCCGGTTCCGGCACTTCCGGTTCCGGTCGGGGGTGGGGAGGGGCGCCTGCGGGGCAGAGCGGGGTCAGGGTGGGGGAGGGGAATTTGGGGGGATTTTTGGGGAAATTTGGGAAAATTGAAGGAGAATTCAAGAGGAATTTTTTGGAATTTTTTTTTTGATTTTTGGGGATTTTTTGGGAATTTTTAAAAAAATTTTTGGGGGAAAATTTCTGGGGAAATTTTGGGAGATTTTTGGGATTTTTTGGGGGAAATTTCCAGTGAATTTTTGGGATTTTGAGGGAAATTTCTGGTGACTTTTGGGAATTTTTGGGGGAAAATTCTGGGGAATTTTGGAATTTTTGGGGGATTTTTTGGGGAATTTTTGGGGAAATTTTTGGGAAATTTTGGGATTTTTGGGGGGAAAATTTCTGGGGAATTTTTGGAAATTTCGGGGAAATTTTTGGGGAAATTTTGGGAGATTTTTGGGATTTTTTTTGGGGGAAATTCTGGGGAATTTTGGACTTTTTTGGGGATTTTTTTGGGAATTTTTGGGGAAATTTTTGGGGAAATTTTGGGATTTTTTGGGGGGAAATTTCTGGGGAATTTTTGGAAATTTTGGGGAAATTTTTGGGGAAATTTTGGGAGATTTTTGGGATTTTTTGGGGAAATTTCTGGGGGATTTTGGGGAGATTTTGGGATTTTTGGGGGGAAATTTCCAGTGAATTTTCGGGATTTTTTGGAGAAAATTTCCAGTGATTTTCGGGATTTTGGGGGGAAATTTCCAGGGGATTTTTGGATGAATTTCCGTGGAATTTTGGGAGAATTTTCGGAATTTTTGGAGGAAATTTGTGGGGATTTTGGGGGAAATTTCCAGGGATTTTTTTTTGGATTTTGGGGGAAATTTCTGGTGGTTTTGGGGATTTTTTGGGGGAAATTTCCAGTGATTTTTGGGGGAATTTCAGGTGAATTTTTTTGGATTTTTTGGGGGGAAATTTCAGGTGGATTTTTGGGATTTTGGGGAGAAATTTCCAGGGGATTTTTGGGTAAATTTCCATGGATTTTGGGGGAATTTTTGGATGAAATTTCCGGTGATTTTCGGGATTTTTGGGGGAAATTTCCAGAGGACTTTTGGGTAAATTTCCGGTGGATTTTTGGGGATTTTGGGGGAAATTTCAGGTGAATTTTTTGGGATTTTTTGGGGGAAATTTCTGGTGGATTTTTGGGGATTTTTTGTGGCAAATTTTGGGTGATTTTTGGGATATTTGGGGGGAAATTTCCAGTGATTTTTGGGGAAATTTCTGGTGATTTTTGGGATTTTGGGGAGAAATTTCCAGGGGATTTTTGGGGGAAATTTCCAGAGGACTTTTGGGTAAATTTCCGGTGGATTTTTGGGATATTTGGGGGGAAATTTCCAGTGATTTTTGGGGGAATTTCAGGTGAATTTTTGGGGATTTTGGGGAAATTTCTGGTGGATTTTGGGGGAATTTCAGGTGAATTTTTTGGATGAAATTTCCGGCAATTTTCGGGAATTTTTGGGGGAAATTTCTGTGGATTTTTTTGGGATTTTTTTTTTTTTTTTTTGAGGAAAACCTCACCTCTCAGGACTTCCTTCCTCTTCCTCTTCCTCTTCCTCCTCCTCCTCCCCCCGCAGCCCCCAGGGGTCCAGGGGGGGTCCTCGGGGGGGTCCGCGGGGCTCCCCAGGGGGTCTCACCCCAAATCCAACCCCAAAATCGACCCCAAAACGAGACCCAGAGCTCGGCCAGCGCCTGGGGGGAGGGGGCGGGAATGCGGTGGGGGAGGGGAATTTGGGGTGGGGGAGGGGAAAATTCGGGTGAGGGGATGAATTTGGGATGGGGGAGGGGCAACTAAAGTGGGCGGAGGGGCAGGAATTCAGGGTGGGGGAGGGGCAAATTAAAGTGGGCGGAGGGGCAGGAATTCAGGGTGGGGGAGGGGCAAATTGGGGTGGGGAGGGGCGGGAATGGAGTGGGGGAGGGGCAGTTAAAGCGGGGGAGGGGCAGTTAAAGTGGGGGAGGGGAGATTCGAGTGGGGGAGGGGAAATTCGAGTGGGGGAGGGGAGATTCAGGGTGGGGAGGGGTGGGAATTGGGGTGGGGGAGGGGAATTAAAGGGGAGGGGCGGGAATTGGGTGGGGGAGGGGCAAATTGGGTAGGGAGAGGGGTTTGGGGTGGGGGAGGGGAAATTCGGGGTGGGGGAGGGGAATTTTGGGAGGGGGGAGGGGAAATTTGGGGTGGGAATGGAGTGGGGGGAGGGGCAAATTGGGATGGGGGATGGGAAATTTGGGGTGGGGGAGGGGCGGGAATTGGGTGGGGGAGGGGCGGGAATTGGGTGGGGGAGGGGCAAATTGGGATGGCGAGGGGAATTTGGGGTGGGGGAGGGGAAATCGGAGTGGGGGAGGGGAGATTCAGGGTGGGGGAGGGGCGGGAGTGGAGGGGGGATGAGAATTGGGTGGGGGAGGGGAATTTGGAGTGGGGGAGGGGAATTTGTGGGGGAGGGGAAATTGGGATGTTGAGAGGAATTTGGGGTGGGGGAGGGGAAATTGGAGTGGGGGAGGGGCAGGAATCTGGGGTGGGGCATTAAAAAAGGGGGGAGGAGCTAAAACCAGCATGGGGGAGGGGCCTGGGGGTGGGGGGGAGGGGCCAAACCTCCATCCAATCGTCGGCTCGCCGCAGCGCCACGTCGGCCAATCGGGTGAGGGGACGCCATCGCCCCGCCCCCTCACCACCTCCCACGTCAGCAGCTCGGCCGCCGAGGGGCGGAGCTCGGGGTCGGGATCCAACATGGCCGCCAGCAGCGCCCGCAGCTCGGGGGAGAAGCCTGGGGGGTGGGGGAGGGGCAAGGGGGGAGGGGTGAGGTCATCTGGCCCCTCCCCCCCGCTCAGCAGCCCCTCCCCCAGCGCTAAGCCACGCCCCCTTTGGGCTCCTCCCCTGTTTCCCAGCCCCTCCCCCACTCTAATTACCGCCCCTCCCCCACCCTGGAGCCCCTCCCCCTCCATGCTTCTCACCCCTCCCCCACTCCTCTAGCCCCTCCCCCAACGCTTAAGCCCCTCCCCCACCTCGTTTCTCGCCCCTCCCCCACCCTTAAGCCCCTCCCCCACTCCACCATTAACCCTTTCCCCGCCTCTCCCCGCCCCTCCCCCCACCCTTAAGCCCCTCCCCCACCCCATTTTTCCCACCCCTCCCCCACCCCATTAACCCTTTCCCTGCCTCTCCCAGCCCCTCCCCCCACCCCATTAACCCTTTCCCACCCCGTTTCTCACCCCTCCCCCACCCCATTAACCCTTTCCCCTCCCCCATTTCCCCTCCCCCACCCCATTAACCCTTTCCCCACCCCCCATTTCCCCTCCCCCACCCCATTAACCCTTTCCCCACCCCCTCCCCACCCCATTTCCCCCACCCCTCCCCCCACCCCCATTTCTCGCCCCTCCCCCCCCCTTACCTCCTCCCAGCCCCTCCGGCATCCTCGCCCCTCCCCCGCCGCGGATCCGCCGCCACCCCTCCCCCGCCCCGGGCAGCGTCCGGCTGTGCCCCAGCTCGGCCACGGTCAGCGCCAGGCTGAAGACGTCGGCCGGCCGCCGCCCCTCCCCCCTCACCGCCTCGGGGGACGCGTAGCGAGGGTCTCCCCCCTCCCCCACCCCCCCGGCCCCTCCCCCCGCCCGGCCGGCCAGGCCGAAGTCGGCCAGGACGCAGCGGCCGCGGCTGTCCAGCAGGACGTTGTCCGGCCGCACGTCCAGGTGACAGAGGGACAGCGAGTGCAGGTGGGACAGCGAGTGGAGCAGATCCCACAGGTAACCACGGAGCAGCCACTCGGGAACCGCGCCGCCGGGACGGGGATTATCGGGATTATCGGGATTGGGAATGGGATTATTGGGATTATCGGGATCGGGAATGGGATTATTGGGATTATCGGGATTGGGATTATCGGGATTGGGAATGGGATCCCACAGGTAACCACGGAGCAGCCACTCGGGAACCGCGCCGCCGGGACAGGGATTATTGGGATTATCGGGATTATCGGGATTATCGGGATTATTGGGATTATCGGGATTGGGAATGGGATTATTGGGATTGTTGGGATTATTGGGATTATCGGGATTATTGGGATGGGAGGGATTATCGGGATCGGGAATGGGATTATTGGGATTATCGGGATTGGGATTGTTGGGATTGGGGTTGGGATCCCACAGGTAACCCCGCAGAATCCACTCGGGAACCGCGCCGCCGGGACAGGGATTATTGGGATTATCGGGATTATCGGGATTGGGAATGGGATTATCGGGATTGGGAATGGGATTATCGGGATTATTGGGATTATCGGGATTATTGGGATTATCGGGATTGGGATTGTTGGGATTGGGGTTGGGATCCCACAGGTAACCACGGAGCAGCCACTCGGGAACCGCGCCGCCGGGACAGGGGTTATCGGGATTATCGGGATTGTTGGGGTTGTCGGGATTGGGAATGGGATTATCGGGATTGGGAATGGGATTATCGGGATTATTGGGATTATCGGGATCGGGAATGGGATCCCACAGGTAACCCTGCAGCAGCCACTCGGGAACCGCGCGGCCGGGACAGGGATGGGAGGGATCGTCGGGATTATTGGGATTATTGGGATTATTGGGATTATTGGGATTATCGGGATCGGGAATGGGATTATTGGGATTATCGGGATTGGGATTGTTGGGATTGGGGTTGGGATCCCACAGGTAACCCCGCAGCAGCCACTCGGGAACCGCGCCACCGGGACAGGGATTATCGGGATTATCGGGATTGTCGGGATTATTGGGATTATCGGGATCGGGAATGGGATTATTGGGATTATCGGGATTGGGATTGTTGGGATTGGGGTTGGGATCCCACAGGTAACCCCGCAGCAGCCACTCGGGAACCGCGCGGCCGGGACAGGGATTATCGGGATTATCGGGATTATCGGGATTGTTGGGATTATTGGGATTATCGGGATTGGGAATGGGATTATTGGGATTGTTGGGATTATTGGGATTATCGGGATTATTGGGATGGGAGGGATTATCGGGATCGGGAATGGGATTATTGGGATTATCGGGATTGGGATTGTTGGGATTGGGGTTGGGATCCCACAGGTAACCCTGCAGGAGCCATTCGGGAACCGCGCCGCCGGGACAGGGGTGGGAGGGATTATCCGGATTGTCGGGATTATCGGGATTATTGGGATTATCGGGATTGGGATTGTTGGGATTGGGGTTGGGATCGGAATTGGGGTCAGAAATGGGAACCAGAATGGGATTGGGGTTGTTGGGATTGGGGTTGGGATTGGAATTGGGATCAAGAAAGGGATTGGGATTGTTGGGAATGGGATCAGGAATGGGATCAGGAATGGGATCAGGAATGGGATCAGGAATGGGATCAGGAATGGGATCAGGAATGGGATTGCAATTGTCACAATTATTTGGATCAGAAATGGGGTCAGGATTATTGGGATTGGGGTTGGGAATGGGATCCAGAATGGGATTTGGATTGTTGGGAATGGGATTGGGATTGGGAATGTCGAGATTATTGGTATCGGGAATGGGGTTGGGAATGGGATTGGGGTCGGGAATGGGATCGGGGTTGGGATCAGGAATGGGATCCCACAGGTAACCCCGGAGAATCCACTCGGGAACCG
>JAKEPQ010000173.1:0-47697 GCA_024500445.1 Entomyzon cyanotis | reverse complement strand
TGGTTACGTATTACCCCCAATGGCCTCTGTCACCTCATTGTCACCTCTTTGTCATTGTCACCGCACTGTCCCCTCCCCCCATGTCGCTGTCACCCCCCGGTGGGGGGGAGGGGCGGTGTGGGGGTGGGGGAGGGCGGGAACGCCGTGACGTCACCCTGTAACGTCATTTGATGATGTCATCCGATGTTGACGTCATCTCCCTCTCCCCCCACAGCTGACGAAGCTCCCAGGAAGAACCGGAAGTGACGCGGGGGGAGGGGAAACCCCGCCCCGGAAACAGCCCCTCCCCCACCCTGAGATCCGCCCCTCCCCCCATCCCCAAAAATTCCCCAAAAATACCCAAAAAAATCCCCCAAAAATCCCAAAAAATGCCAAAAAATTCCACAAAAAAACCCCAAAAAATCGCCCCTCCCCCACCCTGAAAATCCGCCCCTCCCCGCACCCCAAAAATTCCCAAAAAATCCCCAAAAAATACCCAAGAAACCCCAAAAAACACCCAAGAAACCCAAAAAAATTCCCAAAAATTCCACAAAAAACCTCAAAAAATCGCCCCTCCCCCACCCTGTAATCCACCCCTCCCCCACCCCAAAAAAAACCCCCAAAAATCCCCAAAAAATCCCCAAAACCCCCAAAAAATACCCAAAAAACCCTAAAAAACCCCCAAAAATCCCCCCAAAATCCCCCAAAAAACCCAAAAATCCCCCAAAATCCCAAAAATTCCCCAAAAAACCACAAAAAATCCCCAAAAAATCCCCAAAAAATCCCCAAAAAACACAAAAAAACCACCCAAAAAATCCCAAAAAATCCCAAAATTTTGGGGTCCCGGGGGAATTTTGGGGTCGCCCCCTGCAGCGGGGCTCCCCGAAATCCCCCGAAAATCCCCAAAAAATCCCCCAAAAAATTCCCAAAAAAATCCCAAAAAGTTTGGCGGGAAAAACCTCCGGTCTGCCCCTCCCCCCTCCTTCCCGAAATTTCCCCAAAAATAAAAACAAATTCCCCAAAATTTCCCAAAATTCCCCAAAATTTCTCAAAAAATTTCCCCCAAAATTTCCAAAAATTTCCCAAAAATCCCCCCAAAAACCCCAAAAAATTTGGGAAAAAAATTGGGAAAAAACCCCCAATCTGCCCCTCCCCCCCCTCCCTCCAAAAATTCCCCAAAAATTTCCCCAAAAATTCCCAAAAATCCCCCAAAATTTCCCAAAAAATTCCCCCAAAAAAATTTGATAAAAATTTGGGAAAAACCCCCCTTCCTCCAAAAACCAAAAAAAAATTCCCCAAAATTCCCCAAAATTTCCAAAAAATCCCCAAAAAATCCCCAGAAATTTGGGAAAAAAAACCCCAAATCCACCCCTCCCCCTTCCTCCAAAAACCCCCAAAATTCCCAAAAATTTCCCCAAAATTCCTCCCAAAAAACCCGCCCCTCCCCCACCCCCACCCGCCCCTCCCCCCACCCGCAGCGTCGCTTATTTATTGCAAAAAAATAAAAATTTCCCCTTGAAATTGATGAGTTTTGAGAATTTATTTTGGGTTTTGGGGTTTTTTTGGGTTTTGGGGTTTTTTGGGGTTTTTTGGGGTTTTTTTGGGGAATTTTTTGGGGGTTTTTGGAGTTTTTTGGGGGATTTTGGGGGTTTTTTGGGGTTTTTTTTGGGGGGTTTTTGGGTTTTTTTGGGTTTTTTGGTTTTTTTTTGTTTTGGGTTTTTTGGGGGATTTTGGTTTTTTTTTTTGGTTTTTTTGGGGTTTTTTGGGTTTCTTTGGGGTTTTTTTTGAGGTTTTTTTTGGGGTTTTTTGTGGGGTTTTTTTGGGTTTTTGGTGTTTTTTTGGTTTTTTTTGGGGTTTTTTTGGTTTGTTTTTTGGCGTTATTTTGGGGTTTAATTGTTTTTTTTTTTTAGTTTTTTGGGGTTTTTTTGAGTTTTTTGGGGTTTTTTGGGGCAGGTTGGGGCTTTTTTGATTTTTTGGTCCCTCCAGAACCTCAAAATTTCCCCCAAATTCTCCCCAAATTCACTCCAGAACTCCCAAATTTCCCCCAAAATCCCCCAAAATTTATTCCAGAACTCCCAAATTTCCCAAATTTCCCCCAAAATCCCCCAAAATTTCCCCAAAATCCACTCAGCACACCCCAAAACGTCACCAGGAACTTTTTATTTTATTTTTTTTGGGAAGCAAATCCTTCGCCCCTCCCCCACCCAACCCCAAAATCTCCCAAAATTGACCCAAAATTCCCCAAAATTTCCTGGATTTTCCCAAAAATTCCCCCAAATTCCTCGAAAATCTCCCAAAATTCCCCCAAAATTCCTCCAAAAATCGCCAAAATTTCCTGAAAATCCCCCAAAAATCGCCCAAAATTCCCCGAAATCTCCCAAATTTTCCCAAAATTTCCCGGATTTTCCCAAAAATCTCCCAAAATTCCCCCAAAATTTCCAAAAAATAAAAAAAAATCCTCCAAAAATCCCAAAAATTTCCCGAAAATCTCCCAAAATTCCCTGAAATCTCCCGGATTTTCCCAAAATCTCCCGAATTTTTCCCTAAAATTCCCGAATTTTCCCCGAAATCTCCCGGATTTTCCCTAAAAATTTCCGAATTTTCCCAAAAATTCCCGAATTTTCCCGAAATCTCCCGAAATCTCCGGGATTTTCCCAAAATCTCCCGGATTTTCCCGAAATCTCCAGGATTTTCCCAAAAATCTCCCGAATTTTCCCAAAAATTCCCGAATTTTCCCTAAAAATTCCCGAATTTTCCCCGAAATCTCTCGGATTTTCCCGAAATCTGGATTTTCCCTAAAAATTTCCAAATTTTCCCAAAAATTCCCGAATTTTCCCGAAATCTCCTGAATTTTCCCGAAATCTCCGGGATTTTCCCAAAAATTCCCGAATTTTCCCTAAAATCTCCCGGATTTTCCCTAAAAATTTCCGAATTTTCCCAAAAATTCCCGAATTTTCCCGAAAATTCCCGAATTTTCCTGAAATCTCCCGAAATCTCTGGGATTTTCCCAAAAATCTCCCGAATTTTCCCCAAAATTCCTGAATTTTCCCCAAAATCTCCCGAATTTTCCCTAAAATCTCCCGAATTTTCCCCAAAATTCCCAAATTTTCCCTAAAAATTTCCAAATTTTCCCAAAAATTCCCGAATTTTCCCGAAATCTCCTGAATTTTCCCGAAATCTCCGGGATTTTCCCAAAAATTCCCGAATTTTCCCTAAAATCTCCCGAACTTTCCCAAAATCTCCCGAATTTTCCCAAAAATTCCTGAATTTTCCCGAAATCTCCCGGATTTTCCCAAAAATTCCCGAATTTTCCCTAAAAATTCCCGAATTTTCCCAAAATCTCCCGAATTTTTCCCAAAAATTCCCGAATTTTCCCTAAAAATTCCCGAATTTTCCCCGAAATCTCCCAGATTTTCCCTAAAAATCTCCCGAATTTTCCCAAAAATCTCCCGAATTTTTCCTAAAATCTCTGGGATTTTCCCAAAAATTCCCGAATTTTCCCAAAAATCTCCCGAATTTTCCCGAAATCTCCCGAATTTTTCCTAAAATCTCCGAATTTTCCCAAAATCTCCCGAATTTTCCCTGAAATCTCCTGAATTTTTCCCAAAATCTCCCGAATTTTCCCAAAATCTCCCGAATTTTTCCTAAAAATTCCCGAATTTTCCCAAAATCTCCGGGATTTTCCCAAAAATTCCCAAATTTTCCCTAAAAATTCCCAAATTTTCCCAAAATCTCCCTAATTTTTCCCCAAAATTCCCGAATTTTCCCAAAAATCTCCCAAATTTTCCCAAAAATTCCCGAATTTTCCCTGAAATCTCCTGAATTTTCCCAAAATCTCCCGGATTTTCCCTAAAAATCTCCCGAATTTTCCCTAAAAATTCCCGAATTTTCCCAAAATCTCCCGAATTTTTCCCAAAAATTCCCGAATTTTCCCTAAAAATTCCCGAATTTTCCCGAAATCTCCCGGATTTTCCCAAAAATTCCCGAATTTTCCCAAAATCTCCCTAATTTTTCCCAAAAATTCCCGAATTTTCCCTAAAAATTCCCGAATTTTCCCGAAATCTCCCGGATTTTCCCGAACTCTCCGGGATTTGCCCCAAATTCAGGGCAGGGGAGGGTCGGTCGTGGCTCCAGTGGAGTCCTGAGGCTTCATGACGTCGGGCAGCTCCGGGGGCTGGAGAAAGGTTCAATCCGGAGACCCTCGAAGGAATCTTCTGGAAAAAGGGGGGAGGGGAGGGGCGGGAAAAAATTCCGGGTGGGAAATTGGGTGGGGAAGGGGAAAAAAAAAAAAAATGAAATTTCGGCGAAAAAATGAGGGAAATCGCCCAAGAAATGAGAGAATGGCGAAGAGGAAGTCACAAAGTGCTCCAAAAAAACCGCAAAATTCCAATAAAAAATGACTAAAATTAAAAAAAAAATCCCCACAAAATTCCCACAAAAAAACTCCCAAAATCCACAATCCCCAAAAATTCCCATTAAAAAACTACTAAAATTTACAAAAAAACCCCAAAATTCCCATAAAAAACTACTAAAATTAAAAAAAACCCCCAAAATTCCCATTACAAAAGTCCTAAAATCCAAAAAAAATCCCAAAAATTCCCATAAAAATACTACTAAAATAAAAAAAAACCCCAAAATTCCCATAAAAAAACTCCCAAAATCCCAAAAAAACCCCAAATTCCCATAAAAAACTCCTAAAATCCCAAAAAACCCAAAATTCCCATAAAAAACTACTAAAATCCAAAAAAACCCACAAAATTCCCATAAAAAACTACTAAAATCCAAAAAAAATCCCAAAATTCCCACAAAAAAACTACTAAAATTTAAAAAAACCCCCAAAATTCCCATTACAAAAGTCCTAAAATCAAAAAAAATCCCCAAAAATTCCCATAAAAAAACTAGTAAAATAAAAAAACCCCCAAAATTCCCATTAAAAAACTCCCAAAATCCCAAAAAACCCCCAAAATTCCAATAAAAAACTCCTAAAATCCCCCAAAAAACCCCAAATTCCCATAAAAAACTACTAAAATCCAAAAAAAATCCCAAAATTCCCACAAAACTCCCAAAATCCCCAAAAAACCCACAAAATTCCAATTAAAAAACTACTAAAATCCCAAAAAAACCCCAAAATTCCCATAAAAAAACTCCTAAAATCCCAAAAAAACCCCAAATTCCCATAAAAAACTACTAAAATAAAAAAAAACCCCAAATTCCCATAAAAAATGACTAAAATAAAAAAACCCCCAAAATTCCCACTAAAAAACTCCAAAAATTCAAAAAAAATCCCAAAAAGTCCCACAAAAAAACTACTAAAATCCCCTAAAAAAACCCCAAAATTCCCATTAAAAAAGTCCTAAAATCCAAAAAAAATCCCAAAAATTCCCATTAAAAACTAAAATTAAAAAAAAACCAAAATTCCCATGAAAAATGACTAAAATCCAAAAAAACCCAAAATTCCCATAAAAAACTACTAAAATCTCCAAAAAATCCCCAAAATTCCCATGAAAAAACTCCGAAAAACCAAAAAAAATCCCAAAATTCCCATAAAAAAGTCCTAAAATCCAAAAAACCCCAAAATTCCAATTAAAAAAATACTAAAACAAAAAAAACCCCAAAAAACCCCAAAATTCCCATTAAAAAACTACTAAAATAAAAAAAAAAACTCACAAAATCCTCCAAAAACCCCCTATATCCCAAAAATCCTCCCAGGACACCCAAAAAATCCCCAAAATGGCCCAAAATCCTCCCAAAAATCCCATTTAGAGACCCCAAACCTCCCCAAATCCCCCCAAAATCTCCCCAAAATGACCCCAAATCCCCCCAAAAATCCCATTTAGACACCCCAGACCTCACAAAAATCCCAAAATTTCTGTCTCACCAAATCATCCAAAATTCCCCAAAATTCCCTAAAATCCCTACAAACAAAAAAAAAAAAATCCCCCAAAAATCAAAAAAAAATCTGAAAAAACCCCGAAAATTCCAAAAAATCCCAAAAAATCCTCCAAAAAATCCCCAAAAATCCTCCAAAAAAACCCCAAAAATTCCCAAATTTCTCCCAAAATCCCCCAAAATCCCAAATTTCCCAGTCTCACCCCCATTACTGAGAGCCAGCCCCACAGTCACTGGCGCCTCCCCAAAAATGACCCAAAATCCCCCAAAAATCCCATTTAGAGATCCCAAAATGACCCAAAATTCCCACAAAATCCCCAAAAATCCCCCAAAATTCCTACAAACAAAAAAAAAAAAACCCTGAAAAAATAAAAAAAAATCCAAAAAAATTTTTTAAAAATCTGAAAAAATAAAAAAAAAAAAAAAAAAAATCCTCGAAAATTCAAAAAAATCCCCAAAAATTCCCAAATTCCCCCAAAATCCCAAATTTCCCAGTCTCACCCCCATTGCTCAGAGCCAGCCCCACAGTTGCAGGCGCCTCCCCAAAAATGACCCAAAATCCCATTTATAGACTCCAAAATCCCCCAAAATCCCCAAAAATCCCCAAAATTCCTACCAAAAAAAAATCCCCCCCCAAAAAAATCCCAAAAAATCCCCAAAAATCATCCAAAATTCCCTAAAATCCCTACAAACAAACAAAAAAAAATCCCCCAAAAATCAAAAAAAAATCTGAAAAAAACCCCAAAAATTCAAAAAAATCCCCAAAAATCCTCCAAAAAATCCCCAAAAATCCTCCAAAAAATCCCCAAAAATTCCCAAATTTCTCCCAAATTCCCCCAAAATCCCAAATTTCCCAGTCTCACCCCCATTACTGAGGGCCAGACCCATAGTGGCTGGTGCCTCCCCAAAAATGACCCAAAATCCCAAAAAATCCCCCAAAATCCCCCAAAATTCCCACAAAATCCCCCAAAATTCCTACAAACAAAAAAAAATCCCCCAAAAATCCCAAAAAATCCGAAAAAATAAAAAAAACAAAAAAAAAAAATCCGAAAAAATAAAAAAAAAATCTGAAAAAATCCCCGAAAATTCCAAAAAATCCCCAAAAATCCTCCAAAAAATCCCCAAAAATTCCCAAATTTCTCCCAAATTCCCCCAAAATCCCAAAATCCCAGTCTCACCCCCATTGCTCAGAGCCAGCCCCACAGTGGCAGGCGCCTCCCCAAAAATGTCCCAAAATCCCAAAAAATCCCCCAAAAATCCCACAAAATCCCCAAAAATCCCACAAAATCCCCCAAAATTCCCACAAAATCCCCCCAAAATTCCTACAAACAAAAAAAAAATCCCCCAAAAATAAAAAAAAATCCGAAAAAATAAAAAAAAATTAAAAAAAAATCCGAAAAAATAAAAAAAAATCTGAAAAAATCCCCGAAAATTCCAAAAAATCCCCAAAAATCCTCCAAAAAATCCCCAAAAATTCCCAAATTTCTCCCAAAATCCCCCAAAATCCCAAAATTCCCAAACTCACCCCCATTACTGAGGGCCAGACCCATAGTGGCTGGTGCCTCCCCAAAAATGACCCAAAATCCCATTTACAGACCCCAAAATGACCCAAAATCCCATTTATAGACCCCAAAATCCCCCAAAATCCCCAAAAATCCCCCAAAATCCCCCAAAATTCCCAAAAATCCCCAAAATTCCCCCCAAAATCCCCCAAAATTCCCACAAAATCCCCCAAAATTCCTACAAACAAAAAAAAAAATCCCCCAAAAATCCCAAAAAATCCGAAAAAATAAAAAAAACAAAAAAAAAAAAATCCGAAAAAATCAAAAAAAAATCTGAAAAAATCCCCGAAAATTCCAAAAAATCCCCAAAAATCCTCCAAAAAATCCCCAAAAATTCCCAAATTTCTCCCCAAATCCCCCAAAATCCCCCAAAATCCCAAAATCCCAGTCTCACCCCCATTGCTGAGTGCCAGCCCCACAGTTGCTGGTGCCTCCCCAAAAATGACCCAAAATCCCAAAAAATCCCCCAAAAATCCCCCAAAATCCCCAAAAATCCCACAAAATCCCCAAAAAATCCCACAAAATCCCCCAAAATTCCTACAAACAAAAAAAAAAAAATCCCCCAAAAATCCCAAAAAATCCGAAAAAATAAAAAAAAACAAAAAAAAAAATCCGAAAAAATAAAAAAAAAATCTGAAAAAATCCCCGAAAATTCCAAAAAATCCCCAAAAATCCTAAAAAAAATCCCCAAAAATTCCCAAATTTCTCCCAAAATCCCCCAAAATCCCAAATTTCCCAGTCTCACCCCCATTGTTGAGGGCCAGCCCCACTGTTGCTGGTGCCTCCCCAAAATGACCCAAAATCCCAAAAAATCCCCCCAAAATTCCCACAAAATCCCCAAAAATCCCCCAAAATCCCCAAAAATCCCACAAAATCCCCCCAAAATTCCCCCAAAATCCCCCAAAATTCCTACAAACAAAAAAAAAAATCCCCCAAAAATAAAAAAAAATCCGAAAAAATAAAAAAAAATTAAAAAAAAATCCGAAAAAATAAAAAAAAAATCTGAAAAAATCCCCGAAAATTCCAAAAAATCCCCAAAAATCCTCCAAAAAATCCCCAAAAATTCCCAAATTTCTCCCAAAATCCCCCAAAATCCCAAAATTCCCAGTCTCACCCCCCATTGCTGAGTGCCAGCCCCACTGTTGCTGGCGCCTGTGGCCGAGCAGTCTGACTGGTGAATCCACAGTCGCCGAGAGTCTTGGAGTCATCCAGCAGCTGGTCGTCCTGGAATGGGGAGAAAAACGGGAAAAACGGGAAAATTCAGATTGGAATGATCCTAAAAAATGTCTTCTGGGTGGTAAAAAATGTCTGGGGTGGTGTGGGAGAGAAAAAACGGGGAAAAATGGGGAAAAAAAAAAGAAAAAATGGGAAAAAAATGGGAAAAATGAGCCTAAAATGTTCCTAAAAATATCTCCTGGTCGTCCTGGAATGGGGAGAAAAATGGGAAAAATGGGAAAATTTAGATTGGAATGATCCTAAAAAATGTCTTCTGGGTGGGGAAATATCAATGGGGTTGGTGTGGGAGAGAAAAATGGGGAAAAATGGGGAAAAAATGGGAAAAAAATGGGGAAAATCAGCCTAAAATGTTCCTAAAAATATCTCCTGGTTGTCCTGAAAATGGGAAAAAAATTGGAAAAAATGGGAAAAAAAGGGAAAATTTAGATTGGAATTATCCTAAAAAATGTCTTCCGGGTGGTAAAAAATGTCTGGGGTGGTGTGGGAGAGAAAAAATGGGGAAAAATGGGGAAAAATGGGGAAAAAAAAAGAAAAAATGGGAAAAAAATGGGAAAAATGAGCCTAAAATGTTCCTAAAAAAAAATTTCCTGGTCGTCCTGGTATGGGGAGAAAAATGGGAAAAATGGGAAAATTCAGATTGGAATGATCCTAAAAAATGTCTTCTGGGTGGTAAAAAATGTCTGGGTTGGTGTGGGAGAGAAAAAATGGGGAGAAAATGGGAAAAAATGGGAAAAAAATGGGGAAAATCAGCTGGAAATTCTGCTAAAATGCTCCTAAAAATATCACTTGATTGACCTGAAAAAGGGGAAAAATGGGAAAATTTAGACTGGAATGTTCATTAAAAATATCTTCTGGTTGGTAAAATATCCACTGGGTTGGTGTGGGAGAGAAAAAATGGGGAAAAAAATGGGAAAAAATGGGAAAAAAATGGGAAAAATGAGCCTAAAATGTTCCTAAAAATATCTCCTGGTCGTCCTGGAATGGGGAGAAAAATGGGAAAAACGGGAAAATTTAGATTGGAATGATCCTAAAAAATGTCTTTTGGGTGGGGAAATATCAATGGGGTTGGTGTGGGAGAGAAAAAATGGGGAAAAATGGGAAAAAATGGGGAAAAAAAAGAAAAAAATGGGAAAAAAATGGGGAAAATCAGCCTAAAATGTTCCTAAAAAAAATTTCCTGGTCGTCCTGGAATGGGGAGAAAAATGGGAAAAATGGGAAAATTTAGAATAAAAAATGTCATCTGGGAGGGGAAATATTAATGGGTTGGTGTGGGAGAGAAAAAATGGGGAGAAAATGGGAAAAAATGGGAAAAATCAGCTCAAAATATTCATTAAAATACTCCCTGATTGTCCTGGAAATGGGGAGAAAATGGGAAAAAATGGGAAAAAATGGGAAAAATGGGAAAAATGGGAAAATTTAGATTGGAATGATCCTAAAAAATGTCTTCTGGGTGGGGAAATATCAATGGGTTGGTGTGGGAGAGAAAAAATGGGGAGAAAATGGGAAAAAATGGGAAAAAAAAAGAAAAAATGGGAAAAATCAGCTCAAAATTGTTCTAAAAATAGCAGCTGGTCGTGCTGGAAATGGGGAGAAAATGGGAAAAATGGGAAAAAATGGGAAAAAATGGGAAAAAATGAAAAAAATGGGAAAAATTGGGAAAAAGTGGGGAAAAATGGGAGAATAAATGGGAGAAAAAATGGGGAAAAATGGGGAAAAAATGGGAAAAAATGGGAAAAATCAGCCTAAAATGTTCCTAAAAATATCTCCTGATTGTCCTGGAAATGGGAAAAAATGGGAAAAAATGGGAAAAATGGGAAAATTTAGATTGGAATTATCCTAAAAAATGTCTTCTGGGTGGGGAAATATCAATGGGTTGGTGTGGGAGAGAAAAAATGGGGAGAAAATGGGAAAAAATGGGAAAAAAAAAGAAAAAAGGGAAAAATCAGCTCAAAATATTCATTAAAATACTCCCTGATTGTCCTGAAAATGAGGAAAAAATGGGAAAAAATGGGAAAAAATGGGAAAATTTAGATTGGAATGTTCATTAAAAATATCTTCTGGGTGGGGAAATATCAATGGGGTTGGTGTGGGAGAGAAAAAATGGGGAAAAATGGGAAAAAATGGGAAAAATCAGCTCAAAATTGTCCTAAAAATGGCAGCTGGTCGTGCTGGAAATGGGGAAAAAATGGGAAAAAATGGGAAAAAATGGGAAAATTTAGATTGGAATGTTCATTAAATATATCTTCTGGGTGGGGAAACATCAATGGGTTGGTGTGGGAGAGAAAAAATGGGGAAAAATGGGAAAAATCAGCTCAAAATATTCATTAAAATACTCCCTGATTGTCCTGAAAATGAGGAAAAAATGGGAAAAAATGGGAAAAAATGGGAAAATTTAGATTGGAATTATCCTAAAAAATGTCTTCTGGGTGGGGAAATATCAATGGGTTGGTGTGGGAGAGAAAAAATGGGGAAAAATGGGAAAAAATGGGGAAAAAAATGGGGAAAATCAGCCTAAAATGTTCCTAAAAAAATTTCCTGGTCGTCCTGGAATGGGGAGAAAAATGGGAAAAATGGGAAAATTTAGAATAAAAAAATGTCATCTGGGTGGGGAAATATCAATGGAGTTGGTGTGGGAGAGAAAAAATGGGGAGAAAATGGGAAAAAATGGGAAAAATCAGCTCCAAATTGTCCTAAAAATAGCTTCTGGTTATCCTGGAAATGGGGAGAAAATGGGAAAAAATGGGAAAAAATGGGAAAAAATGGGAAAATTTATCCTGAAATATTCCCAAAAGCACCCAAAAATCCCAAAAAATCCCCACAAAATAAAAAAAAATTCCCCAAAAATCCCAAAAATCCCCCAAAAATCCCCCAAATTTCCCCAAAAAATCTCCAAAACATCCCCAAAATCCCCAAAAAATCCCCAAAAATCCCGAAAAAATTTTTTTAAATCCCCAAAAAATCCCAAAAAATCCCCAAAAATTCCCACAAAATCGGAAAAAAAAAAAAAAAATCCCCAAAAATCCCCAAATTTCCCTGAAAAATCCCTAAAAAATCCCCGAAAAATCCTCAAAATTAAAAAAAAAAAAAAACCCAAAAAATCCCCAAAAAATCCAAAAAAATCCCCAAAAATACAAAAAAAAAAAAAAAAGCAAAAAAAATCCGCCAAAAATTTTTAAAAATCCCCAAAAAATTCCCCAAAAAATACTCAAAAAATCCCCAAAAATTCCCACAAAATCAAAAAAAATTCAAAAAAAATCCCCAAAAAAACCCAAAAAAAATCCTCCAAAAATTCCCACAAAATCCCCAAAAAATCCCAAAAAATACAAAAAAAATCCCCAAAAACCCTGAAAAATCCCCAAAAAATCACAGAAAAATCCAAAAAAATCCACAAAAATTCCCCAAAAATCATCCAAATTCCCAAAAAAAATCCCAAAAACCCCAAATTTTCCCAAAATTCCCACCTTGTAGAGGCGCTGCTCCTCGGGCGGGCGGTGCAGGATTCCCAAAAAATCCCCAAAAAAATCCCACAAAATCTCAAAAAAATTCCCCAAAAAACCCCCAAAAATAATCCAAATTTCCTCAAAAAATCCCCAAAAATTTCAAAAAAGTCCAGAAAATTCCCACAAAATCCCACAAAATCCCTTGAAAATTCCCAAATTTACCCCAAAAAATCCCCAAAAATACCAAAAAATCCCCAAAAAATCCCCAAAAAATCCCACAAAATCAAAAAAAATCCAAAAAAGATCCCCGAAAAAACCCAAAAAAAAATCCCCAAAAACCCCAAAAAATGCACAAAATCCCATGAAAATTCCCAAATTTTCCCCGAAAAATCCTCAAAAAATCCACCAAAATCTCCAAAAAATCCCCAAAATATCCCAAAAAATCACCGAAAAATCCCAAAAAATCCACGAAAACTCTTGAAATTTTCCCAAAAATCATCCCAAAAATCCCAAAAAATCCCAAATTTTCCCCAAAAATCCCAAAAAAATCCCGAAAAATCCTCCAAAAATCTGCCAAAAAAATCCCAAAAAAATCCCTGCAAAATTCAAAAAAATCCCTAAAAATCTCCAAAAATCCCTGAAAATTCAAAAAAATCCAAAAAAAAAAAAAAATCCAAAAAAAATTCCCAAAAATGCAAAAAAATCCCCAAAAATGCAAAAAAATCCCCAAAAAATCTCCAAAAAATCCCCAAAAAAATCCCCAAAAAAATCCCCAAAAAATCTCAAAAAATCCCAAAAAATCACCCAAAAAATCCCCAAAAAATTCTGAATTTTCCCAAAAATCCCAAAATTCCCCAAATTTCACCTTGTAGAGGCGCTGCTCCTCGGGTGGGCGGATCAGGATTCCCCAAAAATTCCCTAAAAATCATCCAAATTTCCCCAAAAATCCCCAAAAAATGCCCCAAAGAAACCTCTGAAATTCCCCAAAAATCATCCAAATTCCCTGAAAAATCCCCACAAAACCCCCCAAAAAACTCCCTAAAAATCCCCAAAAAATCCCTGAAAATTGCCTGAAAAATTCCACAAATTCCAAAAACAATTCCCCAAAAGGTCTAGAAAATTTTAAAAAAAAAAAAAAAAAAAAAAATCCCCAAAAATAAAATTCCCTGAAAAGTTCCCCCAAAATTCCAGAAAATTCCCAAAAAATTCCAGAAAATAAAAAACAATTCCCTGAAAAGTTCCCCCAAAATTCCAGAAAATTCCCAAAAAATTCCAGAAAAAAAAATTAAAAAAAAATTCCCTGAAAAGTTCCCCCAAAATTCCAGAAAATTCCAAAAAAATTCCAGAAAAAAATAAAAAAAAAAAATTCCCTGAAAAGTTCCCCCAAAATTCCAGAAAATTCCCAAAAAATTCCAGAAAATAAAAACCAATTCCCTGAAAAGTTCCCCCAAAATTCCAGAAAATTCCCAAAAAATTCCAGAAAATAAAAAAAAAAATCCCTGAAAAGTTCCCCCAAAATTCCAGAAAATTCCCAAAAAATCCCCAAAAATAAAAAAAAATTCCCTGAAAAGTTCCCCCAAAATTCCAGAAAATTCCCAAAAAATTCCAGAAAATAAAAAAAAATTCCCTGAAAAGTTCCCCCAAAATTCCAGAAAATTCCCAAAAAATTCCAGAAAATAAAAAAAAATTCCCTGAAAAGTTCCCCCAAAATTCCAGAAAATTCCCAAAAAATTCCAGAAAATAAAAAACAATTCCCTGAAAAGTTCCCCCAAAATTCCAGAAAATTCCCAAAAAAATTCCAGAAAATAAAAAAAATTTTTAAAAAATCTCAAAAAATTCCTCAAAAAATCCCCGAAAATCCCCAAAAATCCCAAAAAATTCCTCAAAAAATGCAAAAAAATCCCCCAAAAATCCCTCAAGATCCCTGAAAATTCCCAAATTTTCCCAAATTTCCCCAAATTTCCCACCTTGTAGAGGCGCTGCTCCTCAGGCGGGCGGTGCAGGATTCCCAAAAAATCCCCAAAAATCCCCGAAAATTCCTGAAAAAATCCCCCAAAAACCTCTCAAATTCTCCAAAAATCATCCAAATCCCCTGAAAAATCCCCACAAAAATCCCAAAAAAATCCCTGAAAATTGCCTGAAAAATTCCCACAAATTCAAAAAAAAAAATTCCCCAAAAATTCTAGAAAATAATGAAAAAAAAACCAACAAAAAATCCCCGAAAATTGCCAAAAAAATCCCAAAAATTCCCCGAAAAATTCCCCAAAAATCCCAGAAAATTCCCAAAAAATCCCAGAAAATAAAAAAAAAAAATCCTAAAAAATCCCTGAAAAATCCTCAAAAAATCCCCCAAAAATCCTCAAAAAATCCCCCAAAATCCCCCAAAATCCCCAAAAATCCCCAAAAAATGCAAAAAAATCCCCCAAAAATCCCTCAAAATCCCTGAAAATTCCCAAATTTTCCCCAAATTTTCCCAAATTTCCCCAAATTTCCCACCTTGTAGAGGCGCTGCTCCTCGGGCGGGCGGTGCAGGATTCCCAAAAAATCCCCAAAAATCCCCGAAAATTCCTGAAAAAATCCCCCAAAAACCTCTCAAATTCTCCAAAAATCATCCAAATTCCCTGAAAAATCCCCACAAAAATCCCAAAAAAATCCCTGAAAATTGCCTGAAAAATTCCCACAAATTCAAAAAAAAAAAAAAATTCCCCAAAAATTCTAGAAAATAATGAAAAAAACCCCAACAAAAAATCCCCGAAAATTGCCAAAAAAAATCCCCAAAAATTCCCCGAAAAATTCCCCAAAAATCCCAGAAAATTCCCAAAAAATCCCAGAAAATTCCCAAAAAATCCCAGAAAATAAAAAAAAACTCCAAAAAAATCCCCGAAAAATCCTCAAAAAATCCCCCAAAATCCCCCAAAATCCCCAAAAAATCCTCAAAAAATGCAAAAAAATCCCCCAAAAATCCCTCAAAATCCCTGAAAATTCCCAAATTTTCCCAAATTTTCCCAAATTTCCCCAAATTTCCCACCTTGTAGAGGCGCTGCTCCTCGGGCGGGCGGTGCAGGATTCCCAAAAAATCCCCAAAAATCCCCGAAAATTCCTGAAAAAATCCCCCAAAAACCTCTCAAATTCTCCAAAAATCATCCAAATCCCCTGAAAAATCCCCACAAAAATCCCAAAAAAATCCCTGAAAATTGCCTGAAAAATTCCCACAAATTCAAAAAAAAAAAATTCCCCAAAAATTCTAGAAAATAATGAAAAAAAAACCAACAAAAAATCCCCGAAAATTGCCAAAAAAAATCCCCAAAAATTCCCCGAAAAATTCCCCAAAAATCCCAGAAAATTCCCAAAAAATCCCAGAAAATTCCCAAAAAATCCAAAAAAATCCCCGAAAAATCCTCAAAAAATCCCCCAAAATCCCCAAAAATTCCTCAAAAAATGCAAAAAAATCCCCAAAAATCCCAAAAAATTCCTCAAAAAATGCAAAAAATCCCCCAAAAATCCCAAAAAATCCTCAAAAAATCCCCCAAAATCCCCAAAAAATCCTCAAAAAATGCAAAAAAATCCCCGAAAAATCCCTCAAGATCCCTGAAAATCCCCAAATTTTCCCAAATTTCCCCAAATTTCCCCAAATTTCCCACCTTGTAGAGGCGCTGCTCCTCGGGCGGGCGGTGCAGGATTCCCAAAAAATCCCCAAAAATCCCCGAAAATTCCTGAAAAAATCCCCCAAAAACCTCTCAAATTCTCCAAAAATCATCCAAATCCCCTGAAAAATCCCCACAAAAATCCCAAAAAAATCCCTGAAAATTGCCTGAAAAATTCCCACAAATTCAAAAAAAAAAATTCCCCAAAAATTCTAGAAAATAATGAAAAAAAAACCAACAAAAAATCCCCGAAAATTGCCAAAAAAAATCCCCAAAAATTCCCCGAAAAATTCCCCAAAAATCCCAGAAAATTCCCAAAAAATCCCAGAAAATTCCCAAAAAATCCAAAAAAAATCCCGAAAAATCCTCAAAAAATCCCCCAAAAATCCCAAAAAAATCCTCAAAAAATCCCCCAAAATCCCCAAAAATCCCCAAAAAATCCTCAAAAAATGCAAAAAATCCCCCAAAAATCCCAAAAAATCCTCAAAAAATCCCCCAAAATCCCCAAAAAATCCTCAAAAAATGCAAAAAAATCCCCGAAAAATCCCTCAAGATCCCTGAAAATCCCCAAATTTTCCCAAATTTCCCCAAATTTCCCCAAATTTCCCACCTTGTAGAGGCGCTGCTCCTCGGGCGGGCGGTGCAGGATTCCCAAAAAATCCCCAAAAATCCCCGAAAATTCCTGAAAAAATCCCCCAAAAACCTCTCAAATTCTCCAAAAATCATCCAAATCCCCTGAAAAATCCCCACAAAAATCCCAAAAAAATCCCTGAAAATTGCCTGAAAAATTCCCACAAATTCAAAAAAAAAAAAAATTCCCCAAAAATTCTAGAAAATAATGAAAAAAAAACCAACAAAAAATCCCCGAAAATTGCCAAAAAAAATCCCCAAAAATTCCCGAAAAATTCCCCAAAAATCCCAGAAAATTCCCAAAAAATCCCAGAAAATAAAAAAAAAAAAAAATCCAAAAAAATCCCCGAAAAATCCTCAAAAAATCCCCCAAAAATCCCAAAAAAATCCTCAAAAAATCCCCGAAAATCCCCAAAAATCCCAAAAAATTCCTCAAAAAATGCAAAAAAATCCCGAAAAATCCCTCAAGATCCCTGAAAATTCCCAAATTTTCCCCAAATTTTCCCAAATTTCCCCAAATTTCCCACCTTGTAGAGGCGCTGCTCCTCGGGCGGGCGGTGCAGGATTCCCTGCACGATCCTCTTCAGCTCCAGCACTGTGGAGGATTCCTTGGCTTCGGTGAAAATGGTGGTTTTGTGGCGTCTGATCATCAGGAAAACATCCTAAAAATGATTAAAAATGAAATTATTTGGGTGAAAAATTAAATTATTGAGGTTTTATGGGGAAAAAAGGGATTATTTGGGGTGAAAATGGTGGTTTTGTGGCGTCTGAGCATCAGGAAAACATCCTAAAAATCAAATTATTTGGGTGAAAAATGGAATTATTGAGGAGAGAAATGAAATTATTGATGTTTTATGGGGAAAAAATGGATTTTTTGGGGTGAAAATGGTGGTTTTGATCATCAAAAATACATCCAAAAATGGGAAAAAATCAAATTATTTGGGTTAAAAATGAAATTATTGATGTGAAAAATGAAATTATTTGGGTCAAAAAGGAAATTATTGAGGTTTTATGGGGAAAAAATGGATTTTTTGGGGTGAAAATGGTGGTTTTGTGGCGTCTGATCATCAGGAAAACATCCTAAAATTGATTAAAAATGAAATTATTTGGGTGAAAAATTAAATTATTGAGGTTTTATGGGGAAAAAAGGGATTATTTGGGGTGAAAATGGTGGTTTTGTGGCGTCTGATCATCAGGAAAACATCCTAAAAATGATTAAAAATCAAATTATTTGGGTGAAAAATGAAATTATTGAGGTTTTATGGGGAAAAAAGGGAATATTTGGGGTGAAAATGGTGGTTTTGTGGCGTCTGAGCACCAGGAAAACATCCTAAAAATCAAATTATTTGGGTGAAAAATGGAATTATTGAGGAGAGAAATGAAATTATTGATGTTTTATGGGGAAAAAATGGATTTTTTAGGGTGAAAATGGTGGTTTTGATCATCAAAAATACATCCAAAAATGGGAAAAAATCAAATTATTTGGGTTAAAAATGAAATTATTGATGTGAAAAATGAAATTATTTGGGTCAAAAATGAAATTATTGAGGTTTTATGGCGAAAAAATGGATTTTTTGGGGTGAAAATGGTGGTTTTGTGGCGTCTGATCACCAGGAAAACATCCTAAAATTGATTAAAAATCAAATTATTTGGGTGAAAAATGAAATTATTGATGTGAAAAATGAAATTATTGATGTTTTATGGAGAAAAAAGGGAATATTTGGGGTGAAAATGGTGGTTTTGTGGCGTCTGAGCATCAGGAAAACATCCTAAAAATCAAATTATTTGGGTGAAAAATGGAATTATTGAGGAGAGAAATGAAATTATTGATGTTTTATGGGGAAAAAATGGATTTTTTAGGGTGAAAATGGTGGTTTTGATCATCAAAAATACATCCAAAAATGGGAAAAAATCAAATTATTTGGGTTAAAAATGAAATTATTGATGTGAAAAATGAAATTATTTGGGTCAAAAATGAAATTATTGAGGTTTTATGGGGAAAAAATGGATTTTTTGGGGTGAAAATGGTGGTTTTGTGGCGTCTGATCATCAGGAAAACATCCTAAAATTGATTAAAAATCAAATTATTTGGGTGAAAAATGAAATTATTGAGGTTTTATGGTGAAAAAATGGATTTTTTGGGGTGAAAATGGTGGTTTTGTGGCGTCTGAGCATCAGAAATACATCCTAAAATTAATGAAAAATGAAATTATTGATGTGAAAAATGAAATTATTTCTATTTTATGGAGCAAAAATTGGTTAAATTGATTGAAAATTAATTTTTTGGGATTGCCCAGTGTTGATTTTTGGGGTTTTTTTGACCAAAAAGCGAAATTTGGGGTGAAATTTCAGGTTTTGGGTGAATTTTGAGGATTTTCTCTCAATTTGGGGCCAAAAATTTGGGATTTTCTCCTTTTTAGGATGAAATTTTGGGATATTTGGGTGAAATTTATGGAATTTTGAGGATTTTCCCTCAATTTGTGGCTCAAAATTTGGGATTTTCTCCTTTTTAGGATGAAATTTTGGGATATTTGGGTGAAATTTGGGGAATTTTAGGGATTTTCTCTCAATTTATGGCTAAAAATTTGGGATTTTCTCCTTTTTAGGATGAAATTTTGGGATATTTGGGTGAAAAATGTGGAATTTTAGGGATTTTCTCTCAATTTATGGCTAAAAATTCGGGATTTTCTCCTTTTTAGGACTAAATTTTGGGATATTTGGGTGAAAAATGTGGAATTTTAGGGATTTTCTCTCAATTTGGGGCCAAAAATTTGGGAATTTCTCCTCTTTAGGACTAAATTTTGGGATATTTGGGTGAAATTTATGGAATTTTGGGGATTTTCCCTCAATTTGGAGCCAAAAATTTGAGGTTTTCCCTCACTGAGACCCAAATTTGGGGTTTTTGGGAGAAATTTTAGGGATTTTCCCTCAATTTGGAACCAAAAATTTGGGATTTTCTCCTCTTTAAGATTAAATTTTGGGATATTTGGGTGAAATTTGTGGAATTTTGGGGATTTTCTCACAATTTGTGGCTCAAAATTTGGGATTTTTCTCCTTTTTAGGATGAAATTTTGGGATATTTGGGTGAAATTTATGGAATTTTGAGGATTTTCCCTCAATTTCTGGCTAAAAATTTGGGATTTTCTCCTTTTTAGGACTAAATTTTGGGATATTTGGGTGAAAAATGTGGAATTTTAGGGATTTTCTCTCAATTTGGGGCCAAAAATTTGGGAATTTCTCCTCTTTAGGACTAAATTTTGGGATATTTGGGTGAAATTTATGGAATTTTGGGGATTTTCCCTCAATTTGGAGCCAAAAATTTGAGGTTTTCCCTCACTGAGACCCAAATTTGGGGTTTTTGGGAGAAATTTTAGGGATTTTCCCTCAATTTGAGGCCAAAAATTTGGGATTTTTCTCCTTTTTAGGATTAAATTTTGGGATATTTATTTGAAATTTATGAAATTTTAGGGATTTTCCCTCAATTTGGAGCCAAAAATTTCAGTTTTTCCCTCACGGAGACCCAAATTTGGGGTTTTTAGGTGAAATTTTGAGGATTTTCCCTCAATTTGGGGCTAAAAATTTGGGATTTTCCCTCACGGAGACCCAAATTTGGGGTTTTTGGGTGAAATTTTTGGGATTTTCCCTCGATTTGAAGCCAAAAATTTCAGGTTTTCCCTCAGTAAGACCCAAATTTGGGGTTTTTAGGTGAAATTTTGAGGATTTTCCCTCAATTTGAAGCCAAAAATTTGAGTTTTTCCCTCACCGAGCCCCAAATTTGGGCCGAAAAACCCCAAAATTAAGGATTTATTTCCATTTCAAAGGGCGTGGCTCATGAATAAAAGGCGTGGCCAGCTCAGGAGGGGCGTGGCAACCCAGATTTAAACGACTAATTTGCATAAATTAGCATTTATTTGCATAACGAAGGGCGAGGCCTCCCTGAGGGGAACCCGCCGGGGGGGGGGGATGGATTTTTAAGGAGTTTTTAAGGTTTTTCAGGAATTTCAGGAATTCTTTCCATCTTTTCCCATCCCGAGGGATTCCCGGCTTTCCCCCGAATTGGGAAAAATCGCCGAAAAGCCCCAAAAAGCCCCAAAAATCTTTATTTTGTTCTCTCTCACCATCGCGGCTCCCTCAGCGCCGGTCCGCCGCGATCCCAGCGGCCCCCGCGGCGGCCGCGCCTGCGCGCCGGTAGAGAGGGAAATCTCGCGAGATTGGCCGCCATCTTGGGAAGGTCAAGGAGGGAGCCATCTTGAGGTGGGAAATGCGCGGCGCCATTTTGGGGAGGGAATTTGGGGAATTTGGGGATTTTTGGGGATTTTGGGGTTTTTTTGGGGATTTTTGGGATTTTAGGGATTTTGGGATTTTGAGGTTTTTTGGGGATTTGGGGGAATTTTGGGGATTTTGGGATTTTTTTTGGATTTTGGGGATTTTGAGGAATTTTGGGGATTTTTGGGGGATTTTGGGGAATTTTGGGAATTTTGGGGATTTTGGGGATTTTTTTTGAATTTTGAGGATTTTGGGGAATTTTGGAGATTTTTGGGATTTTGGGGATTTCGGGTATTTTGGGGAATTTGGGGATTTTGGAGATTTTTGGAGAATTTGGGGATTTTGGGGATTTTTGGGGATTTGGGGGATTTTGAGGAATTTTGGGGATTTTTGGGATTTTGGGGGATTTTGGGGAATTTTGGGTATTTCGGGTATTTGGGGGAATTTTGGGGATTTTGGGAATTTTGGGGAATTTTGGGAGTTTTGGGGATTTTGGGGATTTTTTTTGAATTTTGGGGATTTTGAGGAATTTTGGAGATTTTTGGGATTTGGGGGATTTTTGGGATTTTTTTTGATTTTGGGATTTTTGGGGATTTGGGGGATTTTGGGGAATTTTTGGGGATTTTGGGGAATTTTGGGGATTTTTTGGATTTTTTTGGATTTTGGGGGATTTTGGGGATTTTTGGGGCTTTTTGGGGGTGAATTTTGGGGTTTTTGGGGAGAATTTGGGGTGAATTTGGGTTTTTTGGGGATTTTTTGGGGGTTTTGGGGTATTTTTGGGAATTTCGGGTGAATTTTGAGGTTTTGGGGTTGAATTTGGGGTTTTTTGGGTGATTTTGGGGTTTTTTGGGATGAATTTGGAGGTTTTTGGGGTATTTTTAGGTATTTTGGGGGTTTTGGGGTGAATTTTTGGTTTTTTGGGGTGAATTTGGGGGATTTTGAGGAATTTGGGTTTTTTGGGGTTTTTTGGGTGGATTTTGAGGGTTTTTGGGGTATTTTTGGGAATTTTGGGGGAATTTTGGGGTTTTTGCTGTGAATTTGGGGATTTTTGGGGTATTTTTGAGTTTTTGGGGGTTTTAGGGGTTAATTTCAGGTTTTTGGGGTGAATTTTGGGGTTTTTGGATGAATTTGGGTTTTTTGGGGGTTTTGCTGCGAATTTTGGGGTTTTTTGGGGTGAATTTGGGTTTTTTGGTGGATTTTGAGGGATTTTGGGGTTTTTTGGGGTGATTTTGGGGAAAATTTGGGGGTTTGGGGTATTTTTGGATGTTTTGGAGTTTTTTTGGGTGAATTTGGGTGATTTTGGGGTTTTTTGGGGTGAATTTGGGTTTTTTTGTTGAATTTGGGTTTTTTTTGGTTGATTTTGGGAAAGTTGGGGGGTTTTGGGGCGATTTTGGGTTTTTTGGGGTTTTTTGGGGTGAATTTGGGGTTTTTTGGGGTGATTTTGAGGAATTTTGGGGGTTTTTGGGGCAATTTTGGGTTTTTTGGGGTTTTGGGGTTGAATTTGGGGTGTTTTTTGGGCTGATTTTGAGGAATTTTGGGGTTTTTTGAGGAATTTTGGGGTGAATTTGGGGGTTTTTTGGGTATTTTTGGGTTTTTTGGGGTGAAATTGTGATTTTTTTTGGGTTTTTGGATGAATTTGGGGGTTTTTTGGGTGATTTTGAGGAATTTTGGGGTTTTTTTGGGTGAATTTGGGTGATTTTGGGGTTTTTTTGGGGGGTTTTTTTGGTTGGAATTTCAGGGTTTTTGGGTTGATTTTGAGATATTTTGGGGTTTTTTGGGCTGATTTTGGGGTGAGTTTGGGGTTTTTTACTGCGAATTTGGGGTTTTTTAGGGTATTTTTGGTTTTTTGGGGTGAATTTGTGATTTTTTGGGGTTTTTGGGGTGAATTTGTGTTTTTTTAGTTTTTTGGGGATTTTTTGGTTGAATTTTGGGATTTTTTTTGGGTTGATTTTGAGGAATTTTGGGGTTTTTTTCGCCCAATTCGATTTCCCCCCAAAAATTTTCCGCTGACTCAGCACTCCCCGCCCCTCCCCCACTTCAGGGCGTCACCCCCCTAATTAAATGGAATTAATTAATTAATTAATTAGGGTGGGGGAGGGGCGTGGCCTCCTCCCCGCCCCTCCCCCACCCCGGCGTGGGAAAAACCTGTCGGACCGCGTCGCCCCTCCCCCACCCCGAGTAATTAATTAATTCATTCATTCATTAATTCCGCCCCCTCCCCCCACCCCGCTTAATTCATTCGTTCATTAAAATTTTGGGATATTTGGGTGAAATTCGTGGAATTTTGGTGATTTTCTCTCAATTTAGAGTCAAAAATTTGGGATTTTTCTCCTTTTTAGGATGAAATTTTGGGATATTTGGGTGAAATTCGTGGAATTTTGGGGATTTTCTCTCAATTTAGAGTCAAAAATTTGGGATTTTTCTCCTTTTTAGGATGAAATTTTGGGATATTTGGGTGAAATTTATGGAATTTTGAGGATTTTCCCTCAATTTGAAGCCAAAAATTTGGGATTTTCCCTCAGTAAGACCCAAATTTGGGATTTTTATCTGAAATTTTGGGGATTTTCCCTCAATTTGAAGCCAAAAATTTGGAATTTTCTCTTCTTTGGGATTAAATTTTGGGATATTTGGGTGAAAAATGTGGAATTTTGGGGATTTTCCCTCAATTTGGAGCCAAAAATTTGGGATTTTTCCCTCTTTGGGATCAAATTTTGGGATCCTCAGGTGGAATTTTGGGATTTTCAGCCAATTTGGTGCCTAAAATTTGGGATTTTCTCTTCTTCGGGATTAAATTTTGGGATATTTGGGTGAAATTTGTGGAATTTTGGGGAATTTTCCTCCAAATTTGGTCCAAAAATTTGGGGTTTTCTCCTCTTTGGGATCAAAGTTTGGGATTTTCAGCTGAAAAATTTGGTATTTTCACTTCTTTGGGATCCAATTTTGGGATCCTCAGGTGGAATTTTGGGATTTTCACCCAATTTGGGTCCAAAAATTTGGGATTTTTCTCTTCTTTAGGATGAAATTTCGTGATTTTTGGTGAAATTTATGGAATTTTGGGGATTTTCCCTCAATTTGGAGCCAAACATTTGGGATTTTCTCCTCTTTGGGATGAAATTTTGGGATATTTGGGTGAAATTTTGGGGATTTTCCCCTCAATTGGGGAACGAAATTTGGGATTTTCTCCTCTTTGGGATCAAATTTTTTGGGTTTAAGGCGAAATTTTGGGATTTTCATCCAATTTGGTGCCAAAAATTTGGGATTTTCTCCTCTTTGGGATCAAATTTTGGGTGAAATTTTGGGATTTTCGTTCCAAATTTTGGGACCCAAAAATTTGGGAATTTCTTCGGGAATTTCTTTGCCGCCCCTCCCCCCACCCGCCCCGCCCCTCCCCCACCTTCCCAGCCCCTCCCCCACGTTAATTAATTAATTAATTATGCCCAGTTAAGGGGGTTTAACCGGGTGGGGGAGGGGCGGAGGACTGCTGCCCCTCCCCCACCCCTCCCCGCCCCTCCCCCCACCCTGCCCCTCCCCCCACTCCGCCCCCTCCCCCCACCTTCCCAGCCCCTCCCCCCACATTAATTAATTAATTGATTCCACCCCCCACAGCCCCTCCCCCACCCCATTTAAGGGGTTCCCAGGGTGGGGGGAGGGGGTGGAGGACTGCCGCCCCTCCCCCCACCCTGCCCCAGCTCGCCCCTCCCCCCACCCCCTCAGCCCCTCCCCCCACCCCAATTAATTAATTAATTAATTCCGCCCCTCCCCCATTCTGCCCCTCCCCCCTCCCCATTTAAGAGGTTCCCAGGGGTGGGGGGGGAGGGGGCGGAGCAGCCATGGGGACACCCTGCTGCCCCTCCCCCCACCCTGCCCCTCCCCCACCCCGATTAATTGACGAATTCCATCCCATAGCCCCTCCCCCCACCCCAATTAATTAATTAATTAATTCCGCCCCTCCCCCATTCTGCCCCTCCCCCACCCCATTTAAGGGGTTCCCAGGGTGGGGGGGAGGGGGCGGAGGACTGCTGCCCCTCCCCCACCCTGCCCCTCCCCCACCCCGATTAATTGATGAATTCCATCCCATAGCCCCTCCCCCACCCCAATTAATTAATTCCGCCCCTCCCCCACCCCGATTAATTGACGAATTCCATCCCATAGCCCCCTCCCCCACCCCAATTAATTAATTCCGCCCCTCCCCCCACCCCATTTAAGGGGTTCCCAGGGTGGGGGGGAGGGGCGGAGGACTGCTGCCCCTCCCCCCACCCTGCCCCTCCCCGCCCCTCCCCCCACCCCCTCAGCCCCTCCCCCCCCTCCCCGCCCCCTCCCCCTCCCCATTTAAGGGGTTCCCAGGGTGGGGGGGAGGGGGCGGAGGACTGCTGCCCCTCCCCCACCCTGCCCCTCCCCGCCCCTCCCCCCCCCTCCCCGCCCCTCCCCCTCCCCATTTAAGGGGTTCCCCGGGGTGGGGGAGGGGCGGAGCACCATGGGGACATCGCCGGCGCTGCTGCCCCTCCCCCTCCCCCTCCTGCTGCTGACCGCCCTCGCCTGTGACGTCACACCCGGAGACCCCCGCCCAGGTAGCGCCGCCCCTCCCCCACCCGGATCTGGGGGGCATTTGGGGGAAATTCGGGGGAAATTTGGGGGTTTTGGGGCGATTTGGGGTTTGAAATTTGGGGTTTGCTCCAGTTTGGGATCAAATTTTGGGATCCTCAGGTGGAATTTTGGGATCCCCGAGTGGAATTTTGGGATTTTGCCTCAGTTTGGGGATCGAAATTTGGGGTTTTCTCCAGTTTGGGATCAAATTTTGGGATCCTCAGGTGGAATTTTGGGATCCCCGAGTGGAATTTTGGGATTTTTGCCCAATTTGGGGATCGAAATTTGGGGTTTTCTTCTCTTTAGGATCAAATTTTGGGGTTTTGGGGGAAATTTTGGGATTTTGCCTCAGTTTGGGGTTTGAAATTTGGGGTTTTCTCCTGTTTGGGATCAAATTTTGGGATCCTCAGGTGGAATTTTGGGATCCCCGAGTGGAATTTTGGGGTTTTTGCCCAATTTGGGGATCGAGATTTGGGGTTTTCTCCTCTTTGGGATCAAATTTTGGGGTTCCAGGGTGGAATTTTGGGATTCTTCCCCAATTTGGGGCCAAAAATTTGGGGTTTTCTCCTTCTTTGGGATCAAATTTTGGGATCCTCGGGTGGAATTTTGGGATTTTCAGCTGAAAATTTGGGGTTTTCTGCTCTTTAGGATCAAATTTTGGGATCCTCAGGTGGAATTTTGGGATCCCCGAGTGGAATTTTGGGATTTTTGCCCAATTTGGGGATCGAGATTTGGGGTTTTCTCCTCTTTGGGATCCAATTTTGGGGTTTTGGGGGAAATTTTGGGGTTTTGCCTCAGTTTGGGGTTTGAAATTTGGGGTTTTCTCCAGTTTGGGATCAAATTTTGGGATCCTCAGGTGGAATTTTGGGATCCCGAGTGGAATTTTGGGATTTTCATCCAATTTGGGGCCAAAAATTTGGGTTTTCTCCTCTTTGGGATCAAATTTTGGGATCCTCAGGTGGAATTTTGGGATCCCCGAGTGGAATTTTGGGATTTTTGCCCAATTTGGGGATCGAAATTTGGGGTTTTCTTCTCTTTGGGGTGAAATTTTGGGGTTTTGGGGGAAATTTTGGGGTTTTGCCTCAGTTTGGGGTTTGAAATTTGGGGTTTTCTCCTCTTTGGGATCAAATTTTGGGATCCTCGGGTGGAAATTTGGGATTTTCATCCAATTTGGGTCCAAAAATTTGGGGTTTTCTCCACTTTAGGATTAAATTTTGGGGTTTAAGGGTGAAATTTGTGGAATTTTGGGGTTTTGCCCCAATTTGGGGTCAGAAATTTGGGATTTTCTCCTCATTGGGATCCAATTTTGGGATCCTCAGGTGGAAATTTGGGATTTTCATCCAATTTTGGGCCAAAAATTTGGGATTTTATCCTCTTTGGGGTCAAATTTTGGGATCCTCAGGTGGAATTTTGGGGGAAATTTGGGGTTTTGGGGCGATTTGGGGTCAAAAATTTGGGGGTTTCTCCTGTTTGGGGTGAAATTTTGGGATCCTCAGGTGGAATTTTGGGGTTTTCACCCCAATTTGGGTCCAAAAATTTGGGTTTTCTCCTCTTTAGGATCAAATTTTGGGATTCCCAGGTGGAAATTTTGGGGTTGCTAGGAGTGCAGTCAGAGGAAATTTGGGATTTTTGGGGATTTTTCTTATTTTTTGGGGATTTTTTTTGAGTCTCTGAGGGGATTTTGGGGTTTTTTTGGGGTTTTTTGGGGGATTTCAGTGTTTTTATTCGGTTTTTTGGGGTTTTTTGGGGGTTTTGTTTGTTTTTCGGGGGATTTTGGGGTTTTTTAATTTCTTTTTTTGGGATTTTTTGGGGCAGTTTTGGGTTTTTGGTTGATTTTTGGGATTTTTTGGGATTTTTTGGGGGATTTTTTGGGTTTTGGGGTAGTTTTGGGTTTTTGGTTGATTTTTGGGATTTTTTGGGGGACTTTTTGGGGTTTTTTTTTGTTTTTTGGGGTATTTTTGTTTCCTTTTTTGGGATTTTTTGGGGCAGTTTTGGGTTTGGGTTTTTTCTTGATTTTTGGGATTTTTTTGGGTCTTTTGGGGTTTTTTTGGGGGTTTTGGGTGTTTTTTGGGATTTTTTGGGGCAGTTTTGGGTTTTGGGTTTTTGGTTGATTTTTGGGATTTTTTGGGGGACTTTTTGGGGTTTTTTTTGTTTTTTGGGGTATTTTTGTTTCTTTTTTTGGGATTTTTTGGGGCAGTTTTGGGTTTGGGGTTTTTCTTGATTTTTGGGATTTTTTTGGGTCTTTTGGGTTTTTTTGGGGTTTTTGGGTGTTTTTGGGGTTTTTTGGGGCAGTTTTGAGTTTGGGGTTTTTGTTGATTTTTGGGTTTTTTTGGGGATTTTTTGGGGATTTTTTTTTTATTTTTTGGGATTTTTTTGGGTTTTTTGGGTTCTGATCTCCTTTAACCCTTCCCACCCCAGACAGATCTCGGCAACTCTCGGAGACAGAGATGGGTGAGACAGAAATGTCCCCAAAATGTCCCCAAAATGTCCCCAAATGTCCCCAAAATGTCCCCAAAATGTCCCAAAATGTCCCCAAATGTCCCCAAAATGTCCCTAAATGTCCCCAAATTGTCCCTAAATGGCCCTAAATGGCCTTAAATGGCCTCAAATGTCCCCAAAATGTCCCCAAAATGACCCTAAATGTCCCCAAATATCCCGAAAATGACCCAAAATAGACAAAAAATGTCCCAAAATGCCCCGAAAATGATACCAAATGTCAAAAAAAGTCCCCAAAATGTCCCTAAATGTCCCCAAATTGTCCCCAGGTGACCCAAACTGTCCCTAAATGCCTCTTAAAATGTCCCCAAGTGCCCCAGGAGTGTCCCCAGGTGTCCCCAGATTGTCCCCAGGTGACCCAAAGTGTCCCCAAATCATCCCCAGTTGTCCCCAAATTGTCCCCAATTGTCCCCAAGCTGTCCCTAAGGTGCCCAAACTGTCCCCAAACTGTCCCAAACTGTCCCCAGTTGTCCCCAAACTGTCCCCAGCTGCTCCCAGGTGTCCCCAAGTGTCCCCAAACCGTCCCCAAAGTGCCCAAACTGTCCCCAAACTGTCCCCAAAGTGTCCCCAAACTGTCCCCAGTTGTCCCCAAAGTGTCCCCAGTTGTCCCCAAACTGTCCCCAGTTGTCCCCAAGTGTCCCCAAAGTGTCCCCAAGTGTCCCCAAATCGTCCCCAAAGTGTCCCTAAAGTGCCTAAATTGTCCCCAGTTGTCCCCAAACCATCCCCAGCTGCTCCCAGGTGTCCCCAAGTGTCCCCAAATTGTCCCCAAGTGTCTCCAAATCGTCCCCAAAGTGCCCAAAGTGTCCCCAAACTGTCCCCAATTGTCCCCAAACTGTCCCCAAGCGTCCCTAATGTCCCAAACTGTCCCCAGCTGATCCCAGGTGTCCCCAAAGTGTCCCCAAGTGTCCCCAAATCGTCCCCAAACTGTCCCTAAAGTGTCCCCAATTGTCCCCAAGTGTCCCTAAACTGTCCCCAAAGTGTCCCTAAAGTGTCCCCAATTGTCCCCAAGTGTCCCAAACTGTCCCCAACTGCTCCCAGGTGTCCCCAAGTGTCCCCAAATCGTCCCCAAACTGTCCCTAAAGTGCCCAAATCGTCCCCAAATTGTCCCCGAAGTGTCCCCAGGTGTCCCCAGATTGTCCCCAAGTGCCCCAAATCGTCCCCAAGGTGTCCCCAAACTGTCCCTAAACTGTCCCTAAAGTGTCCCCAATGTCCCCAAGTGTCCCCAAATGGTCCCCAAATTGTCCCTAAAGTGTCCCCAAAGTGTCCAAATCATCCCCAAACTGTCCCCAGTTGTCCCCAAACTGTCCCCAATTGTCCCCAAGTGCCCCAATTCGTCCCCAAACTGTCCCTAAATTGTCCCCAAATCGTCCCCAAACTGTCCCCAAAGTGTCCCCAGAGTGTCCCCAAGTGTCCCCAAATCGTCCCCAAATCGTCCCCAAATTGTCCCTAAATTGTCCCCGAATCGTCCCCAACTGTCCCCAAAGTATCCCCAAACTGTCCCTAAAGTATCCCCAAACTGTCCCCAATTGTCCCCAAACTGTCCCCAATGTCCCTAAATTGTCCCCAAATTGTCCCCAAACTGTCCCCAAAGTGTCCCCAAACTGTCCCCAGAACGTCCCCAAACTGTCCCCAGAGCATCCCCAAGTGCCCCAAATCGTCCCCAAACTGTCCCTAAACTGTCCCAAATCTTCCCCAAGTGTCCCCAAATTGTCCCTAAATCGTCCCCAAAGTGTCCCCAAACTGTCCCCCGTTGTCCCCAATTGTCCCCAAAGTGTCCCCAATGTCCCAAACTGTCCCCAGATTGTCCCCAAGTGTCCCCAAATCGTCCCCAGATTGTCCCCAAGGTGCCCAAATTGTCCCCAGTGTCCCAAACCGTCCCCAACTGCTCCCAAGTGTCCCCAAGTGTCCCCAAAGTGTCCCCAAGTGTCCCCAAATCATCCCCAAAGTGCCCAAATTGTCCCCAGGTGTCCCCAAATTGTCCCCGAAGTGCCCAAGTGTCCCCAAACTGTCCCTGAAGTGTCCCCAGTTCTCCTCAGTTGTCCCCAAATTGTCCCCAAGTGTCCCTAACGGTGTCCCCTCCCGCAGAGTGCGGCCTGCCCCTCCCCCCAAGTGTCCCCAAAGTGTCCAAATCATCCCCAAACTGTCCCCAATTGTCCCCAATTGTCCCCAATTGTCCCCAAACTGTCCCTAAAGTGCCCAAACTGTCCCCAGTTGTCCCCAAACTGTCCCCAATTGTCCCCAATTGTCCCCAAACTGTCCCTAAAGTGTCCCCAAGTGGCCCCAAACTGCTCCCAACTGTCCCCAAACTGTCCCCAACTGTCCCCAAACTGTCCCCAAACTGTCCCCAAACTGTCCTCAGTTGTCCCCAAACTGTCCCCAAGTGTCCCCAATTGTCCCCAATTGTCCCCAAACTGTCCCTAAAGTGCCCAAACTGTCCCCAACTGTCCCCAAACTGTCCCCAACTGTCCCCAAACTGTCCCCAGTTGTCCCCAAACTGTCCCCAATTGTCCCCAAACTGTCCCCAACTGTCCCCAACCTGTCCCCAGCTGTCGCTAACGGTGTCCCCTCCCGCAGAGTGCGGCCTGCCCCGCCCCCCCGCTGTCGCGCACGGTGGGGGGAGGAGGCGGGGGAGGGGCGCTGGCCCTGGCAGGGCAGCCTCCGCCGCCAGGGGGCGCACGTGTGCGGGGTGGCGCTGGTGAGTCCGGATTGGGCGCTGACCGCTGCCCACTGCCTGCAGGGGTGAGTGACCAGTGAGGGACCAGTCCGGACTGGGAGGGACTGGGAATGGGACTGGGAATGGTTAGAGACCAGTATGGGACTGGGAATGGGACTGGGAATGGTTAGAGACCAGTATGGGACTGGGAATCCATACTGGGACCAGTTTGGGGTGGCACTGGATTGACCGCTGCCCACTGCCTGCAGGGGTGAGTGACCAGTGAGGGACCAGTCCGGACTGGGACCAGTTAGAGACCAGTATGGGACTGGGAGGGACTGGGAGGGACTGGGAATGGTTAGAGACCAGTATGGGACTGGGAATGGGACTGGGAATCCATACTGGGACCAGTTTGGGGTGACACTGGATTGACCGCTGCCCACTGCCTGCAGGGGTGAGTGACCAGTGAGGGACCAGTCCGGACTGGGACCAGTTAGAGACCAGTATGGGACTGGGAGGGACTGGGAGGGACTGGGAATGGTTAGAGACCAGTATGGGACTGGGAATGGGACTGGGAATCCATACTGGGACCAGTTTGGGGTGACACTGGATTGGGCGCTGCCCACTGCCTGCAGGGGTGAGTGACCAGTGAGGGACCAGTCCGGACTGGGAGGGACTGGGAGGGACTGGGAATGGGACTGGGAATGGTTAGAGACCAGTATGGGACTGGGACCAGTTTGGGGTGGCACTGGTGGCACTGGATTGGGCGCTGACCGCTGCCCACTGCCTGCAGGGGTGAGTGACCAGTGAGGGACCAGTCCGTACTGGGAGGGACTGGGAGGGACTGGGAATGAGCCTGGGAATGGTTAGAGACCAGTTAGAGACCAGTTTGGGACTGGGAATGGGACTGGGACCAGTCTGGGGTGGCACTGACCGCTGCCCACTGCCTGCAGGGGTGAGTGACCAGTGAGGGACCAGTCCGGACTGGGAGGGACTGGGAGGGACTGGGAATGGTTAGAGACCAGTATGGGACTGGGAGGGACTGGGAATGGGACTGGGAATGGTTAGAGACCAGTATGGGACTGGGAGGGACTGGGAATGGGACTGGGAATGGTTAGAGACCAGTATGGGACTGGGAATCCATACTGGGACCAGTTTGGGACTGGGAGGGACTGGGAATGGGGAAAATCCATATTGCGATTGGTTAGAGACCAGTATGGCACTGGGAGGGACTGGGAATCCATACTGGGACCAGTTTGGGATGGCACTGGATTGACCGCTGCCCACTGCCTGCAGGGGTGAGTGACCAGTCCGGACTGGGACCAGTTAGAGACCAGTATGGGACTGGGAGGGACTGGGAATGGGACTGGGAATGGTTAGAGACCAGTATGGGACTGGGAATCCATACTGGGACCAGTTTGGGGTGGCACTGGTGAGTCCGGATTGGGCGCTGACCGCTGCCCACTGCCTGCAGGGGTGAGTGACCAGTCCGGACTGGGAGGGACTGGGAGGGACTGGGAATGAGCCTGGGAATGGTTAGAGACCAGTTAGAGACCAGTTTGGGACTGGGAATGGGACTGGGACCAGTCTGGGGTGGCGCTGACCGCTGCCCACTGCCTGCAGGGGTGAATGACCAGTGAGGGACCAGTCCGTACTGGGAGGGACTGGGAATGGGACTGGGAATGGTTAGAGACCAGTTAGAGACGAGTATGGGACTGGGAGGGACTGGGAATGGGACTGGGAATCCATACTGGGACCAGTTTGGGGTGGCACTGGATTGGGCGCTGACCACTGCCTGCAGGGGTGAGTGACCAGTGAGGGACCAGTCCGGACTGGGAGGGACTGGGAATGGGACTGGGAATGGTTAGAGACCAGTTAGAGACGAGTATGGGACTGGGAGGGACTGGGAATGGGACTGGGAATCCATACTGGGACCAGTTTGGGGTGGCACTGGATTGGGCGCTGACCACTGCCTGCAGGGGTGAGTGACCAGTGAGGGACCAGTCCGGACTGGGAGGGACTGGGAGGGACTGGGAATGGTTAGAGACCAGAATGGGACTGGGAATCCATACTGGGACCAGTTTGGGGTGACACTGGATTGGGCGCTGCCCACTGCCTGCAGGGGTGAGTGACCAGTGAGGGACCAGTCCGGACTGGGAGGGACTGGGAATGGTTAGAGACCAGTTAGAGACGAGTATGGGACTGGGAGGGACTGGGAATGGGACTGGGAATCCATACTGGGACCAGTTTGGGGTGGCACTGGATTGACCGCTGCCCACTGCCTGCAGGGGTGAATGACCAGTGAGGGACCAGTCCGGACTGGGAGGGACTGGGAGGGACTGGGAATGGTTAGAGACCAGTATGGGACTGGGAGGGACTGGGAATGGGACTGGGAATGGTTAGAGACCAGTATGGGACTGGGAGGGACTGGGAATGGGACTGGGAATGGTTAGAGACCAGTATGGGACTGGGAGGGACTGGGAATGGGACTGGGAATGGTTAGAGACCAGTATGGGACTGGGAATCCATACTGGGACCAGTTTGGGACTGGGAGGGACTGGGAATGGGGAAAATCCATATTGCGATTGGTTAGAGACCAGTATGGCACTGGGAGGGACTGGGAATCCATACTGGGACCAGTTTGGGATGGCACTGGATTGACCGCTGCCCACTGCCTGCAGGGGTGAGTGACCAGTCCGGACTGGGACCAGTTAGAGACCAGTATGGGACTGGGAGGGACTGGGAATGGGACTGGGAATGGTTAGAGACCAGTATGGGACTGGGAATGGGACTGGGAATCCATACTGGGACCAGTTTGGGGTGGCACTGGTGAGTCCGGATTGGGCGCTGACCGCTGCCCACTGCCTGCAGGGGTGAGTGACCAGTGAGGGACCAGTCCGGACTGGGAGGGACTGGGAATGGTTAGAGACCAGTATGGGACTGGGAATCCATACTGGGACCAGTTTGGGGTGGCACTGGATTGGGCGCTGACCACTGCCCACTGCCTGCAGGGGTGAGTGACCAGTGAGGGACCAGTCCGGACTGGGACCAGTTTGGGACTGGGAGGGACTGGGAGGGACTGGGAATCCATACTGGGAATGGTTAGAGACCAGTATGGGACTGGGAATCCATACTGGGACCAGTTTGGGGTGACACTGGATTGGGCGCTGACCGCTGCCCACTGCCTGCAGGGGTGAGTGACCAGTGAGGGACCAGTCCGGACTGGGAGGGACTGGGAGGGACTGGGAATGGGACTGGGAATGGTTAGAGACCAGTATGGGACTGGGAATCCATACTGGGACCAGTTTGGGGTGGCACTGGTGAGTCCGGATTGACCGCTGCCCACTGCCTGCAGGGGTGAGTGACCAGTCCATACTGGGACCAGTTTGGGACTGGGAGGGACTGGGAGGGACTGGGAATGGTTAGAGACCAGTATGGGACTGGGAATGGGACTGGGAATCCATACTGGGACCAGTTTGGGGTGGCACTGGTGGCACTGGATTGGGCGCTGACCGCTGCCCACTGCCTGCAGGGGTGAGTGACCAGTCCGGACTGGGAGGGACTGGGAGGGACTGGGAATGAGCCTGGGAATGGTTAGAGACCAGTTAGAGACCAGTTTGGGACTGGGAATGGGACTGGGACCAGTCTGGGGTGGCACTGACCGCTGCCCACTGCCTGCAGGGGTGAATGACCAGTGAGGGACCAGTCCGTACTGGGAGGGACTGGGAATGGGACTGGGAATGGTTAGAGACCAGTTAGAGACGAGTATGGGACTGGGAGGGACTGGGAATGGGACTGGGAATCCATACTGGGACCAGTTTGGGGTGGCACTGGATTGGGCGCTGACCACTGCCTGCAGGGGTGAGTGACCAGTGAGGGACCAGTCCGGACTGGGAGGGACTGGGAGGGACTGGGAATGGTTAGAGACCAGAATGGGACTGGGAATCCATACTGGGACCAGTTTGGGGTGACACTGGATTGGGCGCTGCCCACTGCCTGCAGGGGTGAGTGACCAGTGAGGGACCAGTCCGGACTGGGAGGGACTGGGAATGGTTAGAGACCAGTTAGAGACGAGTATGGGACTGGGAGGGACTGGGAATGGGACTGGGAATCCATACTGGGACCAGTTTGGGGTGGCACTGGATTGACCGCTGCCCACTGCCTGCAGGGGTGAATGACCAGTGAGGGACCAGTCCGGACTGGGAGGGACTGGGAGGGACTGGGAATGGTTAGAGACCAGTATGGGACTGGGAGGGACTGGGAATGGGACTGGGAATGGTTAGAGACCAGTATGGGACTGGGAGGGACTGGGAATGGGACTGGGAATGGTTAGAGACCAGTATGGGACTGGGAGGGACTGGGAATGGGACTGGGAATGGTTAGAGACCAGTATGGGACTGGGAATCCATACTGGGACCAGTTTGGGACTGGGAGGGACTGGGAATGGGGAAAATCCATATTGCGATTGGTTAGAGACCAGTATGGCACTGGGAGGGACTGGGAATCCATACTGGGACCAGTTTGGGATGGCACTGGATTGACCGCTGCCCACTGCCTGCAGGGGTGAGTGACCAGTCCGGACTGGGACCAGTTAGAGACCAGTATGGGACTGGGAGGGACTGGGAATGGGACTGGGAATGGTTAGAGACCAGTATGGGACTGGGAATGGGACTGGGAATCCATACTGGGACCAGTTTGGGGTGGCACTGGTGAGTCCGGATTGGGCGCTGACCGCTGCCCACTGCCTGCAGGGGTGAGTGACCAGTGAGGGACCAGTCCGGACTGGGAGGGACTGGGAATGGTTAGAGACCAGTATGGGACTGGCAATGGGACTGGGAATGGTTAGAGACCAGTATGGGACTGGGAATCCATACTGGGACCAGTTTGGGGTGGCACTGGATTGGGCGCTGCCCACTGCCCACTGCCTGCAGGGGTGAGTGACCAGTGAGGGACCAGTCCGGACTGGGACCAGTTTGGGACTGGGAGGGACTGGGAGGGACTGGGAATCCATACTGGGAATGGTTAGAGACCAGTATGGGACTGGGAATCCATACTGGGACCAGTTTGGGGTGACACTGGATTGGGCGCTGACCGCTGCCCACTGCCTGCAGGGGTGAGTGACCAGTGAGGGACCAGTCCGGACTGGGAGGGACTGGGAGGGACTGGGAATGGTTAGAGACCAGTATGGGACTGGGAATGGGACTGGGAATCCATACTGGGACCAGTTTGGGGTGACACTGGATTGGGCGCTGACCGCTGCCCACTGCCTGCAGGGGTGAGTGACCAGTGAGGGACCAGTCCGGACTGGGAGGGACTGGGAGGGACTGGGAATGGGACTGGGAATGGTTAGAGACCAGTATGGGACTGGGAATCCATACTGGGACCAGTTTGGGGTGGCACTGGTGAGTCCGGATTGGGCGCTGACCGCTGCCCACTGCCTGCAGGGGTGAGTGACCAGTCCATACTGGGACCAGTTTGGGACTGGGAGGGACTGGGAGGGACTGGGAATGGTTAGAGACCAGTATGGGACTGGGAATGGGACTGGGAATCCATACTGGGACCAGTTTGGGGTGGCACTGGTGGCACTGGATTGGGCGCTGACCGCTGCCCACTGCCTGCAGGGGTGAGTGACCAGTCCGGACTGGGAGGGACTGGGAGGGACTGGGAATGAGCCTGGGAATGGTTAGAGACCAGTTAGAGACCAGTTTGGGACTGGGAATGGGACTGGGACCAGTCTGGGGTGGCGCTGACCGCTGCCCACTGCCTGCAGGGGTGAATGACCAGTGAGGGACCAGTCCGTACTGGGAGGGACTGGGAATGGGACTGGGAATGGTTAGAGACCAGTTAGAGACGAGTATGGGACTGGGAGGGACTGGGAATGGGACTGGGAATCCATACTGGGACCAGTTTGGGGTGGCACTGGATTGGGCGCTGACCACTGCCTGCAGGGGTGAGTGACCAGTGAGGGACCAGTCCGGACTGGGAGGGACTGGGAGGGACTGGGAATGGTTAGAGACCAGAATGGGACTGGGAATCCATACTGGGACCAGTTTGGGGTGACACTGGATTGGGCGCTGCCCACTGCCTGCAGGGGTGAGTGACCAGTGAGGGACCAGTCCGGACTGGGAGGGACTGGGAGGGACTGGGAATGGGACTGGGAATGGTTAGAGACCAGTTAGAGACGAGTATGGGACTGGGAGGGACTGGGAATGGGACTGGGAATCCATACTGGGACCAGTTTGGGGTGACACTGGATTGACCGCTGCCCACTGCCTGCAGGGGTGAGTGACCAGTGAGGGACCAGTCCGGACTGGGAGGGACTGGGAGGGACTGGGAATGGGACTGGGAATGGTTAGAGACCAGTATGGGACTGGGACCAGTTTGGGGGTGGCACTGGTGAGTCCGGATTGGGCGCTGACCGCTGCCCACTGCCTGCAGGGGTGAGTGACCAGTGAGGGACCAGTCCGTACTGGGAGGGACTGGGAGGGACTGGGAATGAGCCTGGGAATGGTTAGAGACCAGTTAGAGACCAGTTTGGGACTGGGAATGGGACTGGGACCAGTCTGGGGTGGCACTGACCGCTGCCCACTGCCTGCAGGGGTGAGTGACCAGTGAGGGACCAGTCCGGACTGGGAGGGACTGGGAATGGGACTGGGAATGGTTAGAGACCAGTTAGAGACCAGTATGGGACTGGGAGGGACTGGGAATGGGACTGGGAATCCATACTGGGACCAGTTTGGGGTGACACTGGATTGACCGCTGCCCACTGCCTGCAGGGGTGAGTGACCAGTGAGGGACCAGTCCGGACTGGGAGGGACTGGGAGGGACTGGGAATGGGACTGGGAATGGTTAGAGACCAGTATGGGACTGGGAATCCATACTGGGACCAGTTTGGGACTGGGAGGGACTGGGAATGGGGAAAATCCATATTGCGATTGGTTAGAGACCAGTATGGCACTGGGAGGGACTGGGAATCCATACTGGGACCAGTTTGGGATGGCACTGGATTGACCGCTGCCCACTGCCTGCAGGGGTGAGTGACCAGTCCGGACTGGGACCAGTTAGAGACCAGTATGGGACTGGGAGGGACTGGGAATGGGACTGGGAATGGTTAGAGACCAGTATGGGACTGGGAATGGGACTGGGACCAGTTAGAGACCAGTATGGGACTGGGAGGGACTGGGAGGGACTGGGAATGGTTAGAGACCAGTATGGGACTGGGAATGGGACTGGGAATCCATACTGGGACCAGTTTGGGGTGGCACTGGTGAGTCCGGATTGGGCGCTGACCGCTGCCCACTGCCTGCAGGGGTGAGTGACCAGTCCGGACTGGGAGGGACTGGGAGGGACTGGGAATGGTTAGAGACCAGTTAGAGACCAGTATGGGACTGGGAGGGACTGGGAATGGTTAGAGACCAGTTAGAGACCAGTATGGGACTGGGAGGGACTGGGAATGGGACTGGGAATCCATACTGGGACCAGTTTGGGGTGGCACTGACCGCTGCCCACTGCCTGCAGGGGTGAGTGACCAGTGAGGGACTGGGAGGGACTGGGAGGGACTGGGAATGGTTAGAGACCAGTATGGGACTGGGAATCCATACTGGGACCAGTTTGGGGTGACACTGGATTGACCGCTGCCCACTGCCTGCAGGGGTGAGTGACCAGTGAGGGACCAGCCCGGACTGGGAGGGACTGGGAGGGACTGGGAATGGGACTGGGAATGGTTAGAGACCAGTATGGGACTGGGAATCCATACTGGGACCAGTTTGGGGTGGCACTGGTGAGTCCGGATTGGGCGCTGACCGCTGCCCACTGCCTGCAGGGGGTGAGTGACCAGTCCGTACTGGGAGGGACTGGGAGGGACTGGGAATGAGCCTGGGAATGGTTAGAGACCAGTTAGAGACCAGTTTGGGACTGGGAATGGGACTGGGACCAGTCTGGGGTGGCGCTGACCGCTGCCCACTGCCTGCAGGGGTGAATGACCAGTGAGGGACCAGTCCGGACTGGGAGGGACTGGGAATGGGACTGGGAATGGTTAGAGACCAGTTAGAGACGAGTATGGGACTGGGAGGGACTGGGAGGGACTGGGAATGGTTAGAGACCAGTATGGGACTGGGAATCCATACTGGGACCAGTTTGGGGTGACACTGGATTGACCGCTGCCCACTGCCTGCAGGGGTGAGTGACCAGTGAGGGACCAGCCCGGACTGGGAGGGACTGGGAGGGACTGGGAATGGGACTGGGAATGGTTAGAGACCAGTATGGGACTGGGAGGGACTGGGAATCCATACTGGGAATGGTTAGAAACCAGTTTGGGACTGGGAGTGGGTGTGAAACCCCAAACTGGTCCCAGTTTTATTCTCCCCCATTCCCAGTCCCAAACTGGTCCCAGTTTGATATTCCCAGTCCCAAACTGGTCCCAGTCCCAAACTGGTCTCTGTCCCATTCCCTCCCCATTCCCAGTCCCAAACTGGTTCCAGTCCCCATTCCCAGTCCTAAACTGGTCCCAGTCCAATATTCCCAGTCCCAAACTGGTCCCAGTCCCATTCCCAGTCCCAAACTGGTCCCAGTCCCAAACTGGTCTCTGTCCCATTCCCTCCCCATTCCCAGTCCCAAACTGGTCCCAGTCCCATTCCCAGTCCCAAACTGGTTCCAGTCCAATATTCCCAGTCCCAAACTGGTCCCAGTCCCATTCCCAGTCCTAAACTGGTCCCAGTTTGATTCTCCTCCATTCCCAGTCCCCATTCCCAGTCCCAAACTGGTTCCAGTCCAATATCCCCAGTCCCAAACTGGTCCCAGTCCCATTCCCAGTCCCAAACTGGTCCCAGTCCCATTCCCAGTCCCAAACTGGTCCCAGTTTGATATCCCCAGTCCCAAACTGGTCCCAGTCCCATTCCCAGTCCCAAACTGGTCCCAGTCCCATTCCCAGTCCCAAACTGGTTCCAGTCCAATATCCCCAGTCCCAAACTGGTCCCAGTCCCATTCCCAGTCCTAAACTGGTTCCAGTCCAATATTCCCAGTCCCAAACTGGTCCCAGTCCCCATTCCCAGTCCCAAACTGGTCCCAGTCCCCATTCCCAGTCCCAAACTGGTCCCAGTCCAATATTCCCAGTCCCAAACTGGTCCCAGTTTGATATTCCCAGTCCCAAACTGGTCCCAGTCCCCATTCCCAGTCCCAAACTGGTCCCAGTCCAATATTCCCAGTCCCAAACTGGTCCCAGTCCCCATTCCCAGTCCCAAACTGGTCCCAGTTTGATATTCCCAGTCCCAAACTGGTCCCAGTCCCCATTCCCAGTCCCAAACTGGTCCCAGTTTGATTCTCCTCCATTCCCAGTCCCCATTCCCAGTCCCAAACTGGTCCCAGTTTGATATTCCCAGTCCCAAACTGGTCCCAGTCCCCATTCCCAGTCCCAAACTGGTCCCAGTCCCCATTCCCAGTCCTAAACTGGTCCCAGTCCCCATTCCCAGTCCCAAACTGGTCCCAGTTTGATATTCCCAGTCCCAAACTGGTCCCAGTCCAATATTCCCAGTCCCAAACTGGTCCCAGTCCCCATTCCCAGTCCCAAACTGGTCCCAGTCCCCATTCCCAGTCCCAAACTGGTCCCAGTTTGATTCTCCTCCATTCCCAGTCCCCATTCCCAGTCCCAAACTGGTCCCAGTCCGATATCCCCAGTCCCAAACTGGTCCCAGTCCCCATTCCCAGTCCCAAACTGGTCCCAGTTTGATATTCCCAGTCCCAAACTGGTCCCAGTCTCCATTCCCAGTCCCAAACTGGTCCCAGTTTGATATTCCCAGTCCCAAACTGGTCCCAGTCCAATATTCCCAGTCCCAAACTGGTCCCAGTCCCCATTCCCAGTCCCAAACTGGTCCCAGTCCCCATTCCCAGTCCCAAACTGGTTCCAGTCCAATATTCCCAGTCCCAAACTGGTCCCAGTCCCCATTCCCAGTCCCAAACTGGTCCCAGTCCCCATTCCCAGTCCCAAACTGGTCCCAGTTTGATATTCCCAGTCCCAAACTGGTCCCAGTTTGATATTCCCAGTCCCAAACTGGTCCCAGTCCAATATTCCCAGTCCCAAACTGGTCCCAGTCCCCATTCCCAGTCCCAAACTGGTCCCAGTCCCAAACTGGTCCCAGTTTGATATTCCCAGTCCCAAACTGGTCCCAGTCCCCATTCCCAGTCCCAAACTGGTCCCAGTCCAATATTCCCAGTCCCAAACTGGTCCCAGTCCCCATTCCCAGTCCCAAACTGGTCCCAGTTTGATATTCCCAGTCCCAAACTGGTCCCAGTCCCCATTCCCAGTCCCAAACTGGTCCCAGTTTGATATTCCCAGTCCCAAACTGGTCCCAGTCCAATATTCCCAGTCCCAAACTGGTCCCAGTCCCCATTCCCAGTCCCAAACTGGTCCCAGTCCAATATTCCCAGTCCCAAACTGGTCCCAGTCCCCATTCCCAGTCCCAAACTGGTCCCAGTCCCCATTCCCAGTCCCAAACTGGTCCCAGTCCCCATTCCCAGTCCCAAACTGGTCCCAGTCCCCATTCCCAGTCCCAAATTGGTCCCAGTCCCCATTCCCAGTCCCAAACTGGTCCCAGTCCCCATTCCCAGTCCTAAACTGGTCCCAGTTTGATTCTCCTCCATTCCCAGTCCCCATTCCCAGTCCCAAACTGGTCCCAGTCCCATTCCCAGTCCCAAACTGGTCCCAGTTTGATATTCCCAGTCCCAAACTGGTCCCAGTCCGATATTCCCAGTCCCAAACTGGTCCCAGTCCCCATTCCCAGTCCCAAACTGGTTCCAGTCCAATATCCCCAGTCCCAAACTGGTCCCAGTCCGATATCCCCAGTCCCAAACTGGTCCCAGTTTGATATTCCCAGTCCCAAACTGGTCCCAGTCCCCATTCCCAGTCCCAAACTGGTCCCAGTCCCCATTCCCAGTCCCAAACTGGTCCCAGTCCCCATTCCCAGTCCCAAACTGGTCCCAGTCCCCATTCCCAGTCCCAAACTGGTCCCAGTCCCCATTCCCAGTCCCAAACTGGTCCCAGTTTGATTCTCCCCCAGGAGCAGTGACCCTCGCCTCTACTCCGTCCTATTGGGCGCCTCGGAGCTGGGGGCGGGGCCTGGCGCCGGAAGGGGCGTGGCCGTGCCGCTGGCCCAGCTCCTCCCCCACCCCAGCTATGCTGGCGAAGCCACCAGTGGGGACATCGCACTGGTCAGACTGGCCTGGCCGGTGACCTTCGGCGTCGGCGTGGGGCCGGTGTGCCTCCCCTCCCCCGCCCTGCGCTTCCCGGCCGGGATGCAGTGTGTGACCACGGGCTGGGGGGACGGCGGGGACAGAGGTGAGGGGGGGACTGGGATGGACTGGGACAAACTGGGATGGACTGGGATGGACTGGGATGGACTGGGGTCAGCTGGGGTCAATGGAACCCAATGGGAGTCAATGGAGGTCAATGGTGGTCAATGGTGGTCAGTGTGTGACCACAGGCTGGGGGGACGGCGGGGACGGAGGTGAGGGGGCAAACTGGGTGAACTGGGACAAACTGGGATGGACTGGGATGGACTGGGATGGACTGGGATGGACTGGGATGGACTGGGGTCAGCTGGGGTCATCTGGGGTCAATGGAAGTCAATGGGACACAGCTGGGGTCAATGGTGGTCAATGGTGGTCAATGGTGGTCAGTGTGTGACCACAGGCTGGGGGGATGGCGGGGACAGAGGTGAGGGGCAAACTGGGTGAACTGGGACAAACTGGGATGGACTGGAGTCAATGGAACCCAATGGAAGTCAATGGGACCCAACTGGGGTCAGTGGTGGTCAGTGGTGGTCAGTGTGTGACCACGGGCTGGGGGACGGCGGGGACAGAGGTGAGGGGAACTGGGACAAACTGGGTGAACTGGGAGGGACTGGGATGGACTGGGATGGACTGGGGTCAGCTGGGGTCATTGGGGGTCAATGGAACCCAACTGGACCCAACTGGGGCCATTGGGGGATGAAGGATTGGGATTAACTGGTGGTCACTGGTGGTCACTGGTGGTTACTGGGGTTAACTGGGATGGTCACTGGTGGTCACTGGTGTCACCTGCTGTCCCCAGATGTCCCCAGGAAGCTCCAGGAGCTGCAGGTCCCCCTGCTGGCAATGGGGATCAATGGGGATCAATGGGGATCAATGGGGATCAGTGATACTGGGGTTAACTGGGATTAACTGGGATGGTCACTGGTGGTCACTGGTGTCACCTGCTGTCCCCAGATGTCCCCAGGAAGCTGCAGGAGCTGCAGGTCCCCCTGCTGGCAATGGGGATCAATGGGGATCAATGGGGATCAATGGGGATCAATGGGGATCAACGGGGATCAATGGGGATCAACGGGGATCAATGGGGATCAGTGATACTGGTGTTAACTGGGATTAACTGGGATGGTCACTGGTGGTCACTGGTGTCCCCTGCTGTCCCCAGATGTCCCCAGGAGGCTGCAGGAGCTGCAGGTCCCCCTGCTGGCAATGGGGATCAATGGGGATCAATGGGGATCAATGGGGATCAGTGGGGATCAATGGGGATCAATGGGGATCAATGGGGATCAATGGGGATCAGTGATACTGGGGTTAACTGGGGTTAACTGGGATGGTCACTAGTGGTCACTGGTGTCACCTGCTGTCCCCAGATGTCCCCAGGAGGCTGCAGGAGCTGCAGGTCCCCCTGCTGGCAATGGGGATCAATGGGGATCAATGGGGATCAATGGGGATCAGTGATACTGGTGTTAACTGGGATTAACTGGGATGGTCACTGGTGGTCACTAGTGGTCACTGGTGTCACCTGCTGTCCCCAGATGTCCCCAGGAAGCTGCAGGAGCTGCAGGTCCCCCTGCTGGCCATGGGGATCAATGGGGATCAATGGGGATCAATGGGGATCAATGGGGATCAATGGGGATCAATGGGGATCAGTGATACTGGGGTTAACTGGGGTTAACTGGGATGGTCACTAGTGGTCACTGGTGTCACCTGCTGTCCCCAGATGTCCCCAGGAAGCTGCAGGAGCTGCAGGTCCCCCTGCTGGCCATGGGGATCAATGGGGATCAATGGGGATCAATGGGGATCAGTGATACTGGGGTTAACTGGGATTAACTGGGATGGTCACTGGTGGTCACTGGTGGTCACTGGTGTCACCTGCTGTCCCCAGATGTCCCCAGGAAGCTCCAGGAGCTGCAGGTCCCCCTGCTGGCAATGGGGATCAATGGGGATCAGTGGGGATCAATGGGGATCAATGGGGATCAATGGGGATCAGTGATACTGGGGTTAACTGGGATTAACTGGGATGGTCACTGGTGGTCACTGGTGTCCCCTGCTGTCCCCAGATGTCCCCAGGAAGCTGCAGGAGCTGCAGGTCCCCCTGCTGGCCATGGGGATCAATGGGGATCAATGGGGATCAATGGGGATCAATGATACTGGGGTTAACTGGGACTAACTGGGATGGTCACTGGTGGTCACTGGTGTCACCTGCTGTCCCCAGATGTCCCCAGGAAGCTGCAGGAGCTGCAGGTCCCCCTGCTGGCCATGGGGATCAATGGGGATCAATGGGGATCAATGGGGATCAATGGGGATCAATGGGGATCAATGGGGATCAGTGATACTGGGGTTAACTGGGATTAACTGGGATGGTCACTGGTGGTCACTGGTGTCACCTGCTGTCCCCAGATGTCCCCAGGAAGCTCCAGGAGCTGCAGGTCCCCCTGCTGGCCATGGGGATCAATGGGGATCAATGGGGATCAATGGGGATCAATGGGGATCAGTGATACTGGGGTTAACTGGGGTTAACTGGGATGGTCACTGGTGGTCACTGGTGTCCCCTGCTGTCCCCAGATGTCCCCAGGAAGCTGCAGGAGCTGCAGGTCCCCCTGCTGGCGCTGACCCAGTGCCGGAAGCTCTACGGCACTGACCTCGGCCGGGAATTGCCACCCAGGAGGATCCAGGAGGACATGATCTGCGCTGGGGACCCGGGAGGTGGCAGGGACACCTGCAAGGTGACACTGGGGACACTGAGGGGACACTGAGGGGACCCGGGAGGTGGCAGGGACACCTGCAAGGTGACACTGGGGACAGGGAGGGGACACTGAGGGGACAGGGACACCTGCAAGGTGACATTGGGGACACTGAGGGGACCCGGGAGGTGGCAGGGACACCTGCAAGGTGACACTGGGGACACTGTGGGGACCCGGGAGGTGGCAGGGACACCTGCAAGGTGACACTGGGGACACTGAGGGGACACTGAGGGGACCCAGGAGGTGGCAGGGACACCTGCAAGGTGACACTGGGGACAGGGAGGGGACACTGAGGGGACAGGGACACCTGCAAGGTGACATTGGGGACACTGAGGGGACCCAGGAGGTGGCAGGGACACCTGCAAGGTGACATTGGGGACACTGAGGGACACCTGCAAGGTGACACTGGGGACAGGGAGGGGACCCGGGAGGTGGCAGGGACACCTGCAAGGTGACATTGGGGACATCCTGGAGGTGGCAGGGACACCTGCAAGGTGGCACTGGGGACAGGGAGGGGACACTGAGGGGACAGGGACACCTGCAAGGTGACACTGGGGACACTGAGGGGACACTGTGGGGACCCAGGAGGTGGCAGGGACACCTGCAAGGTGACACTGGGGACACTGAGGGGACCCGGGAGGTGGCAGGGACACCTGCAAGGTGACATTGGGGACAGGGAGGGGACAGGGACACCTGCAAGGTGACATTGGGGACACTGTGGGGACACTGAGGGGACCCGGGAGGTGGCAGGGACACCTGCAAGGTGACACTGGGGACAGGGAGGGGACACTGAGGGGACAGGGACACCTGCAAGGTGACACTGGGGACACTGAGGGGACCCGGGAGGTGGCAGGGACACCTGCAAGGTGACACTGGGGACAGGGAGGGGACACTGAGGGGACAGGGACACCTGCAAGGTGACATTGGGGACACTGAGGGGACCCGGGAGGTGGCAGGGACACCTGCAAGGTGACATTGGGGACACTGAGGGACACCTGCAAGGTGACACTGGGGACACTGAGGGGACCCGGGAGGTGGCAGGGACACCTGCAAGGTGACATTGGGGACAGGGGAGGGGACAGGGACACCTGCAAGGTGACATTGGGGACACTGTGGGGACACTGAGGGGACCCGGGAGGTGGCAGGGACACCTGCAAGGTGACACTGGGGACACTGAGGGACACCTGCAAGGTGACATTGGGGACACTGAGGGGACAGGGACACCTGCAAGGTGACATTGGGGACACTGAGGGGACAGGGAGGTGGCAGGGACACCTGCAAGGTGACATTGGGGACACTGAGGGACACCTGCAAGGTGACACTGGGGACAGGGAGGGGACAGGGAGGTGGCAGGGACACCTGCAAGGTGACATTGGGGACATCCTGGAGGTGGCAGGGACACCTGCAAGGTGACACTGGGGACACTGAGGGGACACTGTGGGGACCCAGGAGGTGGCAGGGACACCTGCAAGGTGACACTGGGGACATCCTGGAGGTGGCAGGGACACCTGCAAGGTGACACTGGGGACACTGAGGGGACACCGGAGGGTTGGGGACATTGGGGACATTGGGGACGTTGGGGACACTGGGGGGGTTGGGGACATCGTGGGGTCCCCAGGCTCGTCCCTAATGTCACTGCTAACTGTCCCCGATGTCCCCAGGGTGACTCGGGTGGTCCCTTGCTGCGTCCCTAATGTCCCCAATGTCCCCTAATGTCCCCAATGTCACCGCTAACTGTCCCCAGTGTCCCTAACGATGTCCCCAATGTCCCCAGTGTCCCTAACGATGTCCCCAATGTCCCCTAGGGTGACTCAGGAGGTCCCCTGGTGTGTCCTTGATGTCCCCAATGTCACTGCTAACTGTCCCTAAGTGTCCCTAATGTCCCCTGGCGTGTCCCCAATGTCCCTAACGATGTCCCTGACGATGTCCCTGATGTCCCCAATGTCACCGCTAACTGTCCCCAATGTCCCTAACGATGTCCCCAATGTCCCCAGTGTCCCTAACGATGTCCCCAGTGTCCCTAACGATGTCCCCAATGTCCCTAGGGTGACTCTGGCGGTCCCCTGGTGTGTCCTTGATGTCCCCAATGTCACTGCTAACTGTCCTTAAGTGTCCCCAATGTCCCCTCGCGTGTCCCCAATGTCCCTAACTGTCCCCAAGGTCACTGCTAACTATCCCTAAGTGTCCCCAATGTCCCTAACGATGTCCCCAATGTCCCCAATGTCCCCTAGGGTGACTCAGGAGGTCCCCTGGTGTGTCCTTGATGTCCCCAATGTCACCGCTAACTGTCCCCAATGTCCCCTAGGGTGACTCTGGCGGTCCCCTGGTGTGTCCTTGATGTCCCCAATGTCACTGCTAACTGTCCTTAAGTGTCCCCAATGTCCCCTCGCGTGTCCCCAATGTCCTTAACGATGTCCCTAACGATGTCCCCAATGTCCCTAACGATGTCCCCAATGTCCCCTAGGGTGACTCAGGCGGTCCCCCTGGTGTGTCCAGCCGCTGGCCGCTGGGTCCTGGCCGGGATCGTGTCCTGGGGCGAGGGCTGCAGTGTCCCTAACGATGTCCCCAGTGTCCCTAATGATGTCCCCAATGTCCCTAACGATGTCCCCAATGTCCCCAGTGTCCCTAACGATGTCCCCAATGTCCCTAACGATGTCCCCAATGTCCCCAGTGTCCCTAACGATGTCCCCAATGTCCCTAACGATGTCCCCAATGTCCCTAGGGTGACTCAGGCGGTCCCCTGGTGTGTCCAGCCGCTGGCCGCTGGGTCCTGGCCGGGATCGTGTCCTGGGGCGAGGGCTGCGGCGTCCCCTGCCGTGTCCCCAATGTCCCTAACGATGTCCCCAATGTCCCCAATGTCCCTAACGATGTCCCCAATGTCCCCAATGTCACCGCTAACTGTCCCTAACTGTCCCCTAGGGTGACTCAGGCGGTCCCCCTGGTGTGTCCGGCGGCCGGCCGCTGGGTCCTGGCCGGGATCGTGTCCTGGGGCGAGGGCTGCAGTGTCCCTAACGATGTCCCCAGTGTCCCTAACGATGTCCCTAATGATGTCCCCAATGTCCCCAATGTCCCCAATGTCACCGCTAACTGTCCCCAATGTCCCCTAGGGTGACTCTGGCGGTCCCCTGGTGTGTCCGGCCGCCGGCCGCTGGGTCCCTGGCCGGGATCGTGTCCTGGGGCGAGGGCTGCGGCGTCCCCTGGCGTGTCCCCAATGTCCCTAACGATGTCCCCAATGTCCCTAACGATGTCCCCAATGTCCCCTAGGGTGACTCTGGTGGTCCCCTGGTGTGTCCTTGA
>JAKEPQ010000171.1:0-24545 GCA_024500445.1 Entomyzon cyanotis | reverse complement strand
TTGACCTCAATGTCCTCAATCCACCCAGTGTCCCCAATGTCCCCAATGTCCTCAACATCCCCATTCTCCCCAATGTCCCCAATGTCCCTAAATCCCCCATTGACCTCAATGTCACCAAGTGTCCCCAATGTCCCCAATGTCCCCAAATGTCTCTAATGTCCCTAATGTCCCAAATGTCCTCAATGTCCCCAATGTCTCCAATATCCCCAATGACTTCAATGTCCCCAATGTCCCCAATGTCCTCAATGACCTCATTGACCTCAATGACCTCAATGTCCCCAATGTCCTCAACGTCCCCAATGTCCTCACTGACCTCAATGTCCTCGATGACCCCAATGACCTCATTGACCTCAATGTCCCCAATGACCCCAATGTCCCCAACATCCCCATTCACCCCAACGTCCCCAACGTCCCCAATGCCCCCAATGTCCCCAACGTCCCCAATGTCCCCAGTGTCCCCACCTGCCACCTCGGCGATGTCCCCTGTCACCAGGTCCCTGGCCTTGATGCGCTGGACGGCCTTGCGGTCAGCTTGGTGATGTCCCCAGTGTCCCCAATGTCCCCAATGTCCCCAATGACCTCATTGACCTCAATGACCTCAATGTCCCCAATGTCCCCAATGTCCCTAAATCCCCCATTGACCTCAATGTCACCAAGTGTCCCCAGTGTCCCCAATGTCCCCAAATGTGTCCATTGTCCTCAATGTCCCCAAATGTCTCTAACGTCCCCAATGTCCCCAATGTCCTCAATGTCCCCAATGACCTCAATGACCTCATTGACCCCAAATGTCACCAACATCCCCAATGTCCCCAATGTCCTCAATGACCTCATTGACCTCAATGACCTCATTGACCTCAATGTCCCCCAGTGTCCCCAATGTCCCCAACGTCCCCAATGTCCCCAATGTCCTCACTGACCTCAATGACCTCAATGTCCCCAATGACCTCAATGTCCCCAATGTCCCCAATGACCTCATTGACCCCAAATGTCACCAACATCCCCAATGTCCCCAATGTCCTCAGTGACCTCATTGACCTCATTGACCCAATATCCCCAATGTCCCCAATGTCCCCAAATCCCCCATTGACCTCAATGTCCCCAATGTCCCCAACATCCCCATTCACCCCAATGTCCCCAATGTCCCCAATGTCCCCAATGTCCCTAATGACCTCATTGACCTCAACGTCCCCAATGTCCCCAATGTCCCCACTGTCCCCACTGTCCCCACTGTCCCCAATGTCCCCACCTGCCACCTCGGCGATGTCCCCGGGCACCAGGTCCCTGGCCTTGATGCGCTGGACGGCCTTGCGGTCAGCTCGGTACACTTTGCCCATCTCCGGTTCGTACTCCTTCAGCGCCTCGATGGCGTTCTCCGCGTTGCGCTCCTGGGGACAGCAGGGGACAGTTGGGGACATCACTGGGGGCGTTGGGGACATTGGGGGGATTGGGGATGTTGGGGACATTGGGGACGTTGGGGATGTTGGGGACATCGGGATGAATGAGGACATTTGGGACATTGGGGACAATGGGGACGGTTGGGATATTGGGGACATTGGGGACATTGGGGACATTGGGGACAATGGGGATATTGGGGATGTTGGGGACATTGGGGACATTGGGGACATTGGGGACATCGGGGATGTTGGGGACATTGGGGACATCGAGGTGAATGGGGATGTTGGGGTGAATGGGGATATTTGGAATTTTGGGGACATTGGGGACATTGGGGATATTGGGGATGTTGGGGATTTGGGAGAATTTGAGATATTTTTGAATTTTGGGGACATTGGGGACATCATTGGGGACATCATTGGGGATATTGGGGATTTGGGGATGTTGGGGACATTGGGGACGTTGGGGACATTGGGGATATTGGGGATTTTGGGACATTGGGGACATTGAGGTCAATGGGGACATTAAGGGGATTTGGGGACTTTTGGGGATGTTGGGGATGTTGGGGACATTTGGGATGTTGGGGTGAATGGGAACATTGGGGACGTTGGGGACATCAGGGATATTGGAGATTTGGGGACATTGGGGACATTAGGGACACTTTGGGGATATTGGGGGGGATTGGGGACGTTGGGGATGTTGGGGACATTTGGGGACTTTGGATATGTTGGGGACGTTGGGGACATTGGGGATATTGGGGACACTGGGGACATTGGGGTGAATGGGGACATTTGGGGTGAATGGGGACATTTGGGGTGAATGGGGACACTTAGGGACGTTGGGGACATTGGGGATATTGGGGACATTGGGGACATCGGGGGATGTTGGGGACATTGGGGATGTTGGGGATGTTGGGGACATTGGGGGGATTGGGGATATTGGGGGGATTGGGGGGATTGGGGGGATTGGGGGGAATGGGGACTTTGGGGAGATTGAGGTCATTGAGGTCAATGGGGACATTGGGGATATTGGGGACAGTGGGGATTTTGGGGATGTTTGGGGACATTGGGGACATTTGGGGACATTGGGGATATCAGGGGGATTTGGGGACACTTGGGGACATTGGGGATGTTGGGGATGTTGGGGACATTGGGGACTTTAAGGGGATGTTGGGGATATTGGGGACATTAGGGGACATTGAGGTCAGTGGGGACATTAAGGGGATTTGGGGACTTTTGGGGACATTGGGGACATTGGGGATGTTGGGGATTTGGGGACATTGGGGACATCAGGGACATTGGGGATGTTGGGGGGATTGGGGATATTTGGAATTTTGGGGACATTGGGGACATTTGGGGACATTGGTCACATTTGGGGACGTTGGGGGCATTGGGCATGTTGGGGTCAATGGGGACATTGGGGACATTTGGGGACATTGGGGACACTGGAGATGTTAGGGACATTGGGATGTTGGGGATTTGGGGACATTGGGGACGTTGGGGACATTGAGGATGATGGGGACACTTTGGGGACATTGGGGGATTGGGGATGTTGGGGACATTGGGGATGTTGGGGACATTGGGGATTTGGGGACATTGGGGACATATGGGGTGAATGGGGATGTTGGGGACATTGGGAGGATTTGGGATGTTTTGGGATTTTGGGGATGTTGGGGACATTGGGGATGTTGGGGACATTGGGGATGTTGGGGACATTAAGGGGATTTGGGGACATTGGGGTGAATGGGGACATTGGGGACTTTGGGGACACTGGGAGGATTTGGGATGTTTTGGGATTTTGGGGACATTGGGGATGTTGGGGTGAATGGGGACTTTGGGGACATTGGGGACACTTTGGGGCGTTGGGGACATTGGGGACATTGTTGGGGATTTGGGGACATTAAGGGGATTTGGGGACATATTGGGGACTTTGGGGAAGTTGGGGACATTGGGGACATTAAGGGGATTTGGGGACATTGAGGACACTTTGGGCAACATTGAGGACATTAAGGACATCGAGGACATTGGGGACAGCAATGTCCCCAAAGTCCCCAAAGTCCCCAAAATCCCCAAATGTCCCCAATTCCCCCAAAGTCCCCAAAGTCCCCAAAGTCCCCAATGTCCCCAATGTCCCCAATGTCCCCAAATGTCCCCAAAGTCCCCAAAGTCCCCAAATACCCCCAAAGTCCCAAATGTCCCCAAATGTCCCAAAACTCCCCAAATGTCCCCAAAGTCCCCAAATGTCCCCAATGTCCCCAATGTCCCCAAATGTCCCCAAAGTCCCCAAAGTCCCCAAATACCCCCAAAATCCCCAATGTCCCCAAATGTCCCCAAAGTCCCAAATGTCCCCAAAGTCCCCAATCCCCCCAAAGTCCCCAAATGTCCCCAAGTGTCCCCAAAGTCCCCAAAATCCCCAAATGTCCCCAATTCCCCCCAACGTCCCCAAAGTCCCAAATGTCCCCAAAGTCCCCAAACTCCCCAAATGTCCCCAAAGTCCCCAAATGTCCCAAATGTCCCCAAGTGTCCCCAAGTGTCCCCAACCCACCTGCCACACTCCCACCACGGCGTTGGCGATGAGGATGAGGAGGATGACGAACGGTTCCACGAAGGCTGTGATGGTCTCCTCGCCCTCCTCGAACCAGGCCAGCACCTTGGGGACATCGGGGACATCGGGGACAAGGTGCCCTCGGTGTCCCCAGACCCCGAAATCCCGAAAATTCCCAAAAAAATCCCAAAAAAATCCCATAAAATTTGACCAAAATTCACCCAAAACTCGCCAATCTGACCCAAAATTGCTACCAAGGAGCTTCCTGTGACCTTGAGGACAATTGGGGACAAAGGTGACAAGGTGGCCTCGGTGTCACCAAACCCCAAAATCCCCAAAAATTCCCAAAAATTCCCAAAAAAATCCCCAAAAAATCCCATAAAAATCCCATAAAATTCATCAAAATTCATCAAATTTGCCCAAAATCATCACTAAATACTTTCCTGTGACCTTGGGGACAATTGGGGACAATTGGGGACATCGGGGACAAGGTGGCCTCGGTGTCCCCAGACCCCGAAATCCCGAAAATTCCAAAAAAATTCCCCAAAAAATCCCATAAAAATCCCATAAAATTTGACCAAAATTCACCCAAAATTCACCAAAATCACCCAAAATTGCTACCAAGGAGCTTCCTGTGACCTTGGGGACAGTTGGGGACAAAGGTGACAAGGTGGCCTCGGTGTCCCCAGACCCCGAAATCCCGAAAATTCCCAAAAAAATCCCCCAAAAAATCCCATAAAATTTGACCAAAATTCACCCAAATTTGCCCAAAATCACCCAAAATCATCAATAAATACTTTCCTGTGATCTTGGGGACAGTTGGGGACAATTGGGGACAAAGGTGACAAGGTGGCCTCGGTGTCACCAAACCCCAAAATCCCAAAAATTCCCAAAAAAATTCCCCAAAAAAATCCCAAAAAATCCCATGAAATTTGACCCAAATTCGCCCAAATTCACCAAATTTGCCCAAAATCACCCAAAATCATCACCAAATAGCTTCCTGTGACCTTGGGGACAATTGGGGACAATTGGGGACAAAGGTGACAAGGTGGCCTCGGTGTCACCAAACCCCAAAATCCCCAAAAATTCCCCAAAAAATTCCCAAAAAATTCCCAAAAAATTCCCAAAAAAATCCCAAAAAATCCCATGAAATTTGACCAAAATTCACCAAAAATCCCCAAAAAGTCAAGAAAAAATTCCAAAAAAATTCCAAAAAAATTCCCAAAAAATTCCAAAAAATTCCCCCAAAAAATCCCAAACTCCCCCCAGTGACATTTGGGGACATTTGGGGACAATTCTCACCTCCCCAAATCCCCAAAAATCCCCAAAATAATTCCCCCAAATTCTCCCCAAAATCCTCCAAAAATTTTTTAAAATTCAAAAAAAATTCCAAAAAAAATTCCAAAAAAATTCCAAATAAATTCAAAAAAATTTTCAAAAATTCTAAAAAAAAAAAAAAATTTTTTTAAAAATTCAAAAAATTCAAAAGAATTCAAAAAATCCCAAAAAATTCCCCAAAAAAATCCCAAAAAGTCCCCAAAAATCCCCAAAAAAATCCCAAAAAATTCCCCAAAAAATCCCAAAAAGTCCCCAAAAATCCTCCCCCCAAAAAAAAAAATTCCAAAAAAATCCCAAAAAATCCCTAAAAAATAAAAAAAAAAATCCCAAAAATTCCCCAAAAAATTTTTTTAAAAAATCCCCAAAAAATCCCCAAAAAATTCAAAAAAATCCCAAAAATCCAAAAAAAATCCCAAAAAATTTTAAAAAAATTCAAAAAAATGTCAAAAAAATTTAAAAAAAAAAAAAAAACCCCAAAAATCCCCCAAAAAATAAAAAAAAATCCCAAAAAATCCCCAAAAAATTCCCAAAAAATCCCCCAAAAATCCCCCAAAATCCCAACCTCCCCCAGTGACATTTGGGGACATTTGGGGACATTTGATGACATTTGGGGACAATTCTCACCTCCCCAAATCCTCAAAAATAAAAAAAAAAACCCCAAAAATTAATTCTAAAGAATTAAAAAAAAATTCCCCAAAAATCCCTAAAAATCCCAAAAAATCTCAAAAAAAAAAAGCCGAAAATCCCCAAAAAATAATAATAAAAAAAATCCCAAAAATCCCCCAAAATCAAAAAAATTTTTAAAAATTCCAAAAAATCCCCTAAAAATCCCAAAAAAATCCCCAAAAAAATCCCCAAAAAATTCCCCAAAAAATCCCAAAAAATCCCAAAAAAATCCCAAAAAATTCCCCAAAAAATCCCCAAAAATCAAAAAAAATCCCCAAAAAATTCCCCAAAATTCTCCCTAAAAATCCCCAAAAATTAAAAAAAAAAATTAAAAAAAAATTAAAAAAAAATTCTAAAAAAATCCCAAAAAATCCCCCAAAAAATCCCCCAAAAAAATCCCCAAAAAATCCCCAAAAAATCCCCAAAAATCCCAACCTCCCCCCAGTGACATTTGGTAACATTTGGGGACAATTTTCACCTGCCCAAAAATCCCAAAAAAATCCCAAAAAATCTAAAAAAATTCAAAAAAATTTAAAAAAAAAATTTAAAAAAATCCCCAAAAAATCCCCAAAAAATCCCCAAAATTCCCCAATTCCTCCCCAACCTCCCCCGGGTGACATTTGGTGACATTTGGTGACATTTGGGGACATTTGGGGACAATTCTCACCTCTCCAAATCCCCAAAAATAAAAAAAATCCCCAAAAAATTTTTAAAAAATTCAAAAAAATTCAAAAAAATTAAAAAAAAAAATCCCAAAAAATCCCCAAAAATCCCAAAACGTTCTAAAAAACTCCCCCAAAAAATCTCCAAAAAATCCCAAAAAATCTCAAAAAAACCCCAAAAATCCCCAAAAAATAAAAAATAAATTTAAAAAAAATTTTAAAAAAATTTTTTTAAATCCCAAAAAATCCCAAAAAAATTCCCAAAAAATCCCCAAAAATCCCAAAAAATCCCAACCTCCCCCCGGTGACATTTGGGGACATTTGGGGACATTTGGGGACATTTGGGGACACTTTTACTCACGAAGGAGATGCAGGCAGCCAAGAGCAGAATTCGCACCAGCAGATCCTCGAATTGCTCCACCACCAACTCCCAGATGGACTTGCCTGGGTTTGGGGACAAGTTGGGGACATTTGGGGACATTTGGGGACATTTGGGGATTTTTTGTAAAATTTAGGGATTTTTTTGGAATTTTTTGGCATTTTTTTGGCATTTTTGGGCTTTTTGTGTGTTTTTTGGGATTTTTTTGGGCATTTTTGGGGCATTTTTCGGTTTTTTTCTAATTTTTAGGACCATTTGGGGACAATTTAGGGACATTTGGGGACATTTGGGGACATTTGGGGACATTTGGGGACATTTGGGGATTTTTCTAAAATTTGGGGAAATTTTCGGGATTTTTAAAAAAATTTTTGGGGCTTTTTGGGCTTTTTTTGGGCATTTTTTGGGGTTTTTTTGGGCATTTTAAGGACAATTTGAGGACATTTAGGGACATTTTGGGGACATTTGGGGACATTTGGGGACATTTGGGGATTTTTTGTAAAATTTAGGGATTTTTGGGGAATTTTTTTGGCATTTTTTGGCTTTTTCAGGCATTTTTCGGTTTTTTTTTAATTTTTAGGACCATTTGGGGACAATTTGGGGACATTTGGGGACATTTGGGGACATTGGGGGATTTTTCGTAAAATTTAGGGATTTTTTGGGGAATTTTTTGGGCATTTTTGGGGTTTTTTGTGTGTTTTTTGGGATTTTTTTTGCATTTTTGGGGCAGTTTTTGGGTACTTTTTAAATTTTTAGGACAGTTTGGGACAATTTGGGGACATTTGGGGACATTGGGGGACATTTGGGGACATTTGGGGACATTTTGGGATGTTTCTAAAATTTAGGGATTTTTTTGGAATTTTTTTGGATTTTTTCAGAATTTTGGGGGATTTTTTTGGAATTTTTGGGGGATTTTTTGAATTTTTTTTTTTTTTTGTATTTTTCGGGCATTTTAAGGACAATTTGGGCATTTTTTGGAAATTTTTGGGCGGTTTTAGGACAATTTGGGGACAATTTGGGGACATTTGGGGACATTTGGGGACATTTGGGGAAGTTTCTAAAATTTGGGGATTTTTTTGAATTTTTTGGAATTTTTTTTGGCATTTTTTTGTATTTTTTTGGGCATTTTAAGGACAATTTGGGGACATTTTGGGACATTTTGGGACATTTTGGGACATTGGGGGATTTTTTTTTAAATTTAGGGATTTTTTCCAAATTTTTTTTTTGGCTTCCTTTGGCATTTTTGGGTGTTTTTTGGCATTTTTAGGACATTTTTTGGCATTTTTGGGTTTTTTTTTTGGAATTTTTAGGACAATTTGGGGGCATTTGGGGATTTTTTGTAAAATTTAGGGATTTTTTTGGAATTTTTTGGCATTTTTTGGGCATTTTTTGGCTTTTTGTGTGTTTTTGTGATTTTTTTTTGGCATTTTTGGGGCATTTTTGGGGTTATTTGGGAATTTTTAGGACAATTTGGGGACATTTGGGGACATTTGGGGATTTTTCTAAAATTTGGGGAATATTGTTGGATTTTTTAAAAAATTTTTTTGGATTTTTTCGGAATTTTTTGGGGCTTTTTTGGGCATTTTTAGGACACTTTGGGGACATTTGGGGACATTTCTGGAATTTTTTTGTGGTTTTAGGACATTTGGGGACATTTGGGGACATTTTGGGAAGTTTCTAAAATTTGGGGATTATTTTTTGGATTTTTTTTTTAAATTTTTTTGGATTTTTTCAGAATTTTTTTGGTTTTTTTGACATTTTCTGGGAATTTTTAGGACATTTTGTGGACATTTTGGGACATTTTTTGGCTATTTTGGGTCATTTTTGGGAATTTTGGGGACATTTTGGGACATTTAGGGTCATTTTTGGGAATTTTGGGACATTTTGGGACATTTTGGGTCATTTTGGGTCATTTTGGGGACATTTTGGGTCATTTTTTGGTTATTTTGGGTCATTTTGGGTCATTTTTTGGATATTTTGGGTCATTTTGGGTCATTTTGGGGACATTTTGGTCATTTTTGGGTCATTTTTGGGACATTTTGGTCATTTTTGGGACATTTCTCACTCACCTTCCTCTGCTGGCAGCTCTGGGGGGAGAAGAAGAAATTTGTTAGAAAAATCCCCAAAAAATCTCCCAAAATCCCCAAAAATCCCCAAAAAATCCCAAAATTTCCCCAAAATTCCCCAAAAAAATCCCCCAAAATCTCCCAAAATCCCCAAAAATCCCCAAAAAATCTCAAAATTTCCCCAAAATTCCCCCCAAAAATCCCCAAAAATCTCCCAAAATCCCCAAAAATCCCCAAAAAATCCCAAAATTTCCCCCAAAAAATCCCCAAAATCCCCAAAAATCTTCCAAAAATCCCCCCAAATTCCCCAAAATTCCTCAAAAATCTCCTCAAATCTCCCCAAAATTTCCCTGAAATCTCCCAAAATCTCCCCAAAATTCCCAAAAATCCCTTCCAACTTTCCCAAATTCCCCCCAAATCTCCAAAATTTTCCCCCAAACTTCTCCAAAATCCCCCAAATTCCCCCCAAAATCCCCCAAAATTTTCCCCTAAATCCCACCAAACCTCCCCAAATCTTCTCCCAAATCCCCCAAATTCCCCCAAAGTTCCCCAAATTTCCCAAAATTTCCCCCCAAATCCCCTCAAATTCCCCCAAAAATCCCCAAATTTTGCCCCAAAATCCCCCCAAATCCCCTCCAAACCTCCCCAAAATACCCCAAATTGCCCCCAAAATCCCAAAGTTTTCCTCCAAAATCCCAATTTTCCCCCAAAATCCCCTCAAATCTTCCCCAAATTCCCCCAAACTTCTCCAAAATCCCCCCAAAATCCCAATTTTTCCCCCAAAAATCCCAAATTTCCCCCAAAATTCTCCAAAATTTCCCCAAATTTCCCCCCAAAAATCCCCAAAATCCCCCCAAAATCCCAATTTTTTTCCAAAAAAATCCCAAATTTCCCCCAAAAATCCCCAAAAATCCCAATTTTTCCCCCCAAATCCCCTCAAATCTTCCCCAAAATGCCCCCAAATTTCCAAAATTCCCCCAAAATTCCCCAAAAATCCTAAATTTTCCCCAAATTTCCCCCCAAAATCCCAATTTTCCCCCCAAAATCCCCCAAAATCCCCAAAAATCCCAATTTTTCCCCAAATTTTCGCCCAAAAATCCCAATTTTTCCCCAAAAAATCCCAAATTTTTCCCAAAAATCCCAATTTTTCCCCCCCAAAATCCCCCAAAAAACCCAAAATTTTCCCCAAAAAACCCAAAAATCCTCATTTTTCCCCCCCAAAATCCCCATTTTTCTCCAAAATTCCCCAAATTTCCCCCAAAAATCCCCAAAATCCCCCAAAAATCCCAATTTTTTCCAAAAAAATCCCAAATTTCCCCCCAAAAATCCCCAAAAATCCCAAATTTCCCCCCAAAATCCCCCCCAAATCTTTCCCAAATTCCCCCAAATTTCCCAAATTCCCCCAAAATCCCAAATTTTCCCCCAAAATTCTCCAAATTTCCCCAAAAATCCCCCAAAAATCCCAATTTCACCCCAAAATCCTCTCAAGTTCCCCCAAAATTCCCAATTTTTCCCCCAAAAATCCCAAATTTCCCCCAAATTCTCCAAAATTCCCCCAAAATTCCCCAAAATCCTAAATTTTCCCCAAATTTCCCCCCAAAATCCCAATTTTTCCCCAAATTTTCCCCAAAAATCCCAATTTTTCCCCAAAAAATCCCGAATTTCCCCCAAAATCCCAAATTTTCCCCAAAAAATCCCAATTTTTCCCCAAAAAATCCCAAATTTTTCCCAAAAATCCCCATTTTTTCCCCTAAATCCCTCCAAAATCCCCCCAAATTTCCCCCAAAACCGCCAAAATCCCCCAAAATCCCCATTTTTCCCCCAAAAATCCCAAATTTTCCCCCCAAAAATCCCCAAAAATCCCAAATTTTCCCCCCAAAAATCCCCAAAACTCCCGAATTTCCCCCCAAAAATCCCAATTTTTCCCCCCCAAATCCCCTCAAATCTTTCCCAAATTCCCCCAAATTCCCCCAAAATCCCCAAATTTCCCCAAATTTCCCCCAAAAATCCCCAAAAATCCCAATTTTCCCCCCAAAAATCCCAAATTTTTCCCAAAAATCCCAATTTTTCCCCCAAAATCCCCTCAAATCTTCCCCAAATTCCCCCAAAAATCCCAAATTTTCCCCCAAAATCCCCAAAATTTCCCCAAATTTCCCCCAAAAATCCCCAAAAATCCCAAATTTTCGCCCAAAAATCCCAATTTTCCCCCAAAAAATCCCAAATTTTTCCCAAAAATCCCAATTTTTCCCCCAAAATCCCCCAAAACCCCCAAAAATCCCAATTTTTCCCCAAAATCCCCCAAAATCCCCCAAAATCCTCTTTTTTTCCCCCCCAAAATCCCCAAAAATCCCAAATTTCCCCCCAAAAATCCCAATTTTTTCCAAAAAAATCCCAAATTTCCCCCAAAAATCCCCAAAAATCCCAAATTTTCCCCCAAAAATCCCAATTTTTCCCCCAAAATCCCCCCAAATCCCCTCAAATCTTCCCCAAATTCCCCCAAAATTCCCCAAAATCCTAAATTTTCCCCAAATTCCCCCCAAAATCCCCCAAAAACCCCCCAAAATCCCAATTTTTCCCCCCAAAAATCCCCAAAAATCCCAAATTTCCCCCCAAAAATCCCAAATTTCCCCCCAAAAATCCCAATTTTTTCCAAAAAAATCCCAAATTTCCCCCAAAAATCCCCAAAAATCCCAATTTTTCCCCCAAAATCCCCAAAAATCCCCTCAAATCTTCCCCAAATTCCCCCAAAAATCCCAAATTTTCCCCCAAAATCCCCAAAATTTCCCCAAATTTCCCCCCAAAATCCCCAAAACTCCCAAATTTCCCCCCCAAAAATCCCAATTTTTCCCCCAAAATCCCAATTTTTCCCCCAAAATCCCCTCAAATCTTCCCCAAATTCCCCCAAAATTCCCCAAATTTCCCCCAAAATCCCCAAATTTCCCCAAATTTCCCCCAAAAATCCCCAAAAATCTCAAATTTCCCCCCAAAAATCCCAATTTTTCCCCCAAAATCCCAATTTTTCCCCCCCAAAACCCCCAAAAATCCCAATTTTTCCCCCCCAAAAATCCCCAAAAATCCCAAATTTCCCCCCAAAAATCCCAAATTTCCCCCCAAAAATCCCAAATTTTTCCAAAAAAATCCCAAATTTCCCCCAAAAATCCCCAAAATTCCCAATTTTTTCCCCCAAAAATCCCCATTTTTTCTCCAAAATCCCCCAAATTCCCCCCAAATTCCCCAAATTTCCCCAAATTCCCCCAAAATCCCCCAAATTTCCCAAATTTCCCCCAAATCCTCACCGTTGGGTCCGTATTTCTCGAGGCTCCTCTTGACCTGCTCGGGGCTGAGCCCAACCCCCTCCGAGACCCCAAAAAACGCCAAACACTCCTCGGCTGTCTTGGCGTGAGCGTTCTCCATGGTTAAAATCCCCAAAAAAAATCCCAAAAAAAAATCCCAAATCCCAAAAAAAAAAAATTTAAAAAAAATTTAGAAAAAATCCGGAAAAAATCCGGAAAAAATCCGGAAAAAAATCGCAAAAAATTGAAAAAAAAAGGGGAAAAAAAGGAGAAAAAAAACGGAAAAAGGGGAAAAAAGATGAAAAGAAAAATCAAAAAATTGCAAAAAAAAAGTCTAAAAGTTCCTAAAAAAATTACCCCAAAAATTACCCCAAAAAGTCTCCAAAAAATCCCACGAGAAATCAGAAAAAAATCAGAAAAAAATCAGAAAAAATCAGAAAAAAATCAGAAAAAAATCAGAAAAAAATCAGAAAAAAATCGCCCAAAAAATCAGAAAAAATCCTCTAAAATCGCCAAAAAAATCACCTAAAAATCACCCAAAAATCCCCCAAAAAATCCCTAAAAATTCCCAAAAAATCCCTAAAAAATTCCCCAAAAATCCCCCAAAAAATCCCAAAAAAATCCCCTAAAAATTCCCGAAAAATCCCCTAAAATTCCCCAAAAAATCCCAAAAAATTCCCCAAAAATTCCCAAAAAATCCTCCCAAAAAAAAAACCCCCAAAATTGGTCCCGGGACCACGAAAAACCCTAAAAACGGTCCCGGGACCTTAAAAAAAACCCTAAAACACCCAAAAAAACCCCAAAAAATTTTGGGAAAAAAACCCCAAAAAATCAGAGAAAAAAAGAGAAAAAAAAAGAGAAAAAAATCGAAAAAAAAAGAGAAAAAAATGAGAAAAAAATCAGAAAAAAATCAGAAAAAAATGAGAAAAAAAAGAGAACAAAATGAGAAGAAAATGAGGAAAAAATGAGAAAAAAATGGGAAAAAAAGGAGAAAAAAATGGGAAAAAATCAGGAAAAAATCAGAAAAAATCGGGAAAAAAGAGAAAAAAATCAGAAAAAAAGAAAAAAATGAGAAAAAAAAATCAGAAAAAAATCGGAAAAAAAAGAGAAAAAATCAGAAAAAAATCAGAAAAAAATCAGGAAAAAATCAGGGAAAATCAGGAAAAATCAGGAAAAATCAGGAAAAATCAGAAAAAATCAGGAAAAATCAGGAAAAAAGAGAAAAATGAGAAAAAAAAGGGAAAAAATCAGAAAAAATGAGAAAAAATCAGAAAAAAATCAGAAAAAAATCAGAAAAAAATCAGAAAAAAATCGAAAAAAAATCAGGAAAAATCAGAAAAAAATCGAAAAAAAATCAGGAAAAATCAGAAAAAAATCAGAAAAAAATCGAAAAAAATCAGAAAAAAATCAGGAAAAAATCAGGAAAAATCAGGAAAAAATCAGAAAAAAGTCAGAAAAAATCGGGGAAAATCAGGAAAAATCAGGAAAAATCAGGAAAAATCAGGAAAAAATCAGGAAAAATCAGGAAAAATCGGGAAAAAAAATCAGAAAAAATCGGGGAAAATCAGGAAAAATCGGGAAAAATCAGGAAAAAATCAGGAAAAATCAGAAAAAAATCAGAAAAAAATCGAAAAAAATCAGAAAAAAATCAGGAAAAATCGGGAAAAATCGGGAAAAATCGGGAAAAGCCCCAACCCCCCGCCAGGTCCCGGGCCCCCCGACTTCAGCCCCGGGAGCCCCAAAGCCCCAAGCGCCCCTCGGCCGCCCCTGGGGTTTGGGGAGGGGGGAGCCCCGCGCGGGGCTTAAAAAGGGGGGTGGCGCCCCTCCCCCAGCCGGTGTCACTTGTCACCCGGCGGTGTCCCCTGGCGCCCCTCCCCCACCCCCGCCCCTCCCCCACCGCCCGAAATAACCCCCGGGGGGGGAGGGGAATGGGGGAGGGGAATTCCCTGAAAAAATGGGGAAAATGGGGAAAAATGATCCAAAAAGGGGAAAAAAATGGGGAAAAAATGAGCCAAAAATGGGAAAAAATGGGGAAAAATGGGCCAAAAAATGGGTCAAAATTCCATTGAAAATGGGAAAAAATGGGGAAAAAATTGGGGAAAAAATGGGGAAAAATTCCATCAAAAATGGGGAAAATTCCCCCAAAAAATGGGGGAAAAATGGGAAAAAATGGGGAAAAAATGGGGAAAAAATGGGGAAAAAACGAGCCAAAAATGGGGAAAAAAATGGGTCAAAATTCCATTGAAAATGGGGAAAAAATGGGCAAAAAATGACCCAAAAATGGGGAAAAAATGGGCCAAAAATGGGGGGAAATGGAGAAAAAAACTGGGGAAAAATGGGGGAAAAAATGAAGAAAAAATGACCCCAAAAATGGGTGAAAATTCACCAAAAATGGGGAAAAAATGGGAAAAAATGGGGAAAAATGGGGAAAAAAGGGGAAAAAAATGGGGGGGAAAATGGGGGAAAAATGGGGAAAAAATGGGGAAAAATGGGGAAAAATGGGTCAAAATTCCATTGAAAATGGGGAAAAAATGGGGAAAAAATGACCCAAAAATGGGGAAAAAATGGGCCAAAAATGGGGAAAAAATGGGGAAAAAAATGGGGAAAAAAATGGGCCAAAAATGGGGAAAAAATGGGGAAAAAATGGAGAAAAATGGGGAAAAAATGGGGAAAAAATGGGGAAAAAATGACCCAAAAATGGGGAAAAAATGACCCAAAAATGGGGAAAAAAATGACCCAAAAATGGAAAAAAATGGGGAAAAAATGGGGAAAAAATGGGGAAAAAATGACCCAAAAATGGGGAAAAAATGGGGAAAAAATGGAGAAAAAAATGGGGGAAAAAAGGGGAAAAAATGGGGAAAAATGGGGGAAAAATGGAGAAAAAATGGGGAAAAATGGAGAAAAAATGGGGAAAAAATGACCCAAAAATGGGAAAAAAATGGGGAAAAAAATGGGGAAAAAATGGGGAAAAATGGGGGAAAAATGGGGAAAAAATGGGGAAAAAATGGGGAAAAATGGGGAAAAATGACACAAAAAATAGGTCAAAAATGGGCCCAAAATGGGGAAAAATGGGAAAAAAATGGGGGGAAAATGGGTGAAAATTCACCAAAAAAATGGGGGAAAATGGGTGAAAAATTGCCAAAAAATGGGTCCAAAAATAGGGAAAAATGGGGAAAAAATGGGTCAAAATTCCATCAAAAATGGTCTAAAAATGACACAAAAAATGGTCCAAAATGGCCTAAAAAATGGGTCAAAAATGGGCTGAAAATTGTCCAAAAATGGGCCAAAATTCCCCCCAAAAAATGGGTCAAAAATGGCCCCAAAAATGGGGGAAAATTCACCAAAAATTTGGTCCAAAAATGGGTGAAAAATGTCACAAACTGTCACAAAAATGGGTCCAAAATGGCTCCAAAAATGGGGGGAAAATGGGCAAAAATTGAGCCAAAAATGGGTCAAAATTCCATCCAAAATGGTCTAAAAATGACACAAAAATAGCCCAAAAATGGGGCAAAATTCTCAAAAAAAGGAGTAAAAAATGGGTCAAAAATGGTCCAAAAACGGGTCCAAAATGGGTGAAAGTTCCCCCAAAAAAATGGGTCAAAAATGGTCCAAAAGCGGGAAAAAAATCTCAAAAAATAAAGGTCCAAAAAGGTCCAAAAATGGGTCAAAAATGGGCCAAAAATGACCCCAAAATGTCCCTAAATGTCAAAAAAATGCCCCAAAATGTCCTTAAATGTCCCCAAATCATCCTAAAAATGCCCCAAAATGTCCCAAAAATTCCCCAAAATGTCAAAAAATGACCAAAAATGTCCCAAAAATTCCCCAAAATGTCAAAAAATGTCCCAAAATGTCACCAAATGTCCCCAAAATGTCCTTAAATGTCCCTAAATGTCCCAAAATGACCCAAAATGCCCCAAAAATTGTCCCAAAATGTCCCAAAATGACCCAAAATGTCCCCAAATGACCCCAAAATGTCCTTAAATGTCCCAAAATGTCCCAAAATGACCCAAAATGTCCCCAAATGACCCCAAAAAGTCCCCAAATCATCCTAAAAATGACCCAAATGTCCCAAAATGTCCCCAAAATTCCCCAAAATTCCCCAAAATTCCCCAAAATGTCAAAAAATTTCCCCAAAATATAAAAAAATGTCCCTAAATGACCCCAAAATGTCCCAAAATTGTCCCAAAAATGACCCAAAATGTCCCAAAATGTCCCCAAATGTCCCTAAATGTCCCAAAATGTCCTAAAAATGACCCAAAATGTCAAAAAATGTCCCAAAATTTCCCCAAAATTTCCCAAAAATTCCCCAAAAATTCCCCAAAAAGTCCCCAAAATTCCCCAAAATCCCCCAAAATGTCAAAAAAAATTCCCCAAAATCTCCAAAAATTTCCCCAAAAGTCCCCAAAAAGTCCCCAAAATGTCCCAAAATCTCCCAAAAATTCCCCAAAAATTCCCCAAAAAGTCCCCAAAATTCCCCAAAATTCCCCAAAATGTCAAAAAAATTCCCCAAAAAGTCCCCAAAATTCCCCAAAATGTCAAAAAAATTCCCCAAAAAGTCCCCAAAATTCCCCCAAAATTCCCCAAAAAGTCCCCAAAATTCCCCCAAAATTCCCCAAAAAGTCCCCAAAATCTCCCAAAATTCCCCCAAAATTCCCCAAGAATTCCCCAAAATGTCCCAAAATGACCCAAAATGTCCCAAAATCTCCCAAAAATTCCCCAAAATGTCCCCAAAAAGTCCCCAAAATTCCCCCAAATCCCCCCAACCCCTCCCCCCCCCCCCACGGGGTCAAAGGTCACGTCCTCACCGGCAGGTCGCCCCCTCCCCCACCCTGGGTGGGGTGGGGGGAGGGGAGGGAGGTCTTTGGGGTGGGGGGAGGGGCGGATTTGGGGTGGGGGAGGGGCGGATTTGGGGTGGGGGAGGGGCGGGTTTGGGGTGGGGGGAGGGGCGGATTTGGGGGTGGGGGAGGGGCAGATTTTGGGGTGGGGGGAGGGGCGGGATTTGGGGTGGGGGGAGGGGCAGATTTTGGGGTGGGGGGAGGGGCGGGATTTTGGGGAGGGGGCGGATTTGGGGTGGGGGGAGGGGAGGAGTTTTTTGGGGTGGGGGAGGGGCGGGATTTGGGGTGGGGGAGGGGCGGATTTGGGTGGGGGAGGGGCAGATTTTGGGGAGGGGAGGAGGTTTTTGGGGTGGGGGAGGGGCGGATTTGGGGTGGGGGAGGGGCGGATTTGGGGTGGGGGAGGGGCGGATTTGGGGTGGGGGAGGGGCAGATTTTGGGGTGGGGGAGGGGCGGATTTGGGGTGGGGGAGGGGCGGGATTTTGGGGTGGGGGAGGGGCGGATTTGGGGTGGGGGAGGGGCGGGGCGGAAAGCGGAGAGGTGGGGGAGGGGCGGAGGGGGGAGGGGCGGAGAGCCAGCCGAGATTCTGGGGAGAAATTTTGGGAGATTTTTGGGGATTTTGGGGGAAAATTTGGGAGGATTTTTGGGGGGAAATTGGGGAAAATTTTGGGGGATTTTTGGGAGAATTTTGGGGAATTTTGGGGGAATTTTGAGAGGATTTTTGGGGAATTTTTGGGGAATTTTTGGGGGATTTTGGGGGATTTTTGGGAGAATTTTGGGGAATTTTGGGGGAATTTTGGGAGGATTTTTGGGGAATTTTTGGGGGATTTTGGGGGATTTTGGGGGGAGTTTGGAGAAGGATTTTTGGGGGATTTTGGGGGAAATTTTAGGAGAATTTTGGGGGGATTTTGGGAGATTTTTTGGGGATAATTTTGGGGGAATTTGGGGGGATTTTGGGAGATTTTTTGGGGATAATTTTGAGGAATTTTGGGGAATTTTGGGGGGAATTTTGGGAGGATTTTTTTGGATTTTGGGGAAAATTTGGGAGGATTTTAGGGTAAATTGGTGAAAATTTTGGGAGGATTTTTTGGAGAATTTTGGGGGAAATTTGGGGGATTTTTTGGGGAAATTTGGGGGGATTTCGAGAGGATTTTTGGGAATTTTTTGGGAGAGTTTTGGGGGAATTTGGGGGATTTTCGGGTAATTTTGGGAGATTTTCAGGTAATTTGGAGAGTTTTGGGGTAATTTGGGGGAAATTTGGGAGGATTTTAGGAGAATTTTGGGGAATTTTGGGGAATTTTGGGAGAATTTTGGGGAATTTTGGGGAATTTTGGGGAATTTTGGGAGAATTTTGGGGAATTTTGGGGAATTTTGGGGAATTTTGGGGAATTTTGGGAGAATTTTGGGGAATTTTGGGGAATTTTGGGGAATTTTGGGAGGATTTTGGGAGATTTTTGGGAGAATTTTTGGGGATAATTTGAGGGAATTTTGGGGGAATTTGGGGGATTTTGGAGAAGGAGTTTTGGGGGAAATTTTGGGGAAGATTTTGGGGAATTTTGGGGAATTTGGGATAATTTTGGGGGATTTTTGGGAGAATTTGGAGGAGATTTTTGGAGAGATTTTGGGGTAATTTGGGGGAATTTTGGGGGAAATTTTGGGGAATTTTGGGAGGATTTTGGGAGGATTTGGAGAAGGATTTTTGGGGAAGATTTTGGGGAAGATTTTGGGGAATTTTGGGGAATTTTGGGATAATTTTGGGATAATTTTGGGGGAGTTTGGGAGGATTTTTGGGGAGAATTTGGGGAGAATTTGGGGAGAGTTTGGGAGGATTTTGGGGGAATTTTGGGGAATTTTGGGAGAGAATTTGGGAGAATTTTGGGGGAATTTTGGGGGATTTTGGGAGATTTTTGGGAGATTTTTGGGTAATTTGGAGAGTTCTGGGGAAATTTTGGGAGAATTTGGGGAATTTTGGGAGATTTTTGGGGAAATTTGGGGAATTTTGGGCAAATTTGGGGAATTTTGGGGGAAATTTTGGGGAATTTGGGGGAATTTTGGGAGATTTTGGGGGAAATTGGTGAAAATTTTGGGAGAATTTTTGGGGGAATTTTGGGGGAAATTTGGGACGATTTTTTGGGAAATTTTGGGGGAATTTTGGGAGATTTTGGGGGAATTTGGAGAAGGATTTTTGGGGAATTTTGGGAGATTTTTGGGGAATTTGGGGAATTTTGGGAAATTTTGGGGGAATTTTGGGAGATTTTGGGGGAATTTGGAGAAGGATTTTTGGGGAAATTTTGGGGAAATTTTGGGAGATTTTTGGGGCAAATTTTGGGGGAAATTTTAGGGAATTTTGGTACAATTTTGGTACAATTTTGCTCTAATTTTGGGGTAATTTTGGTATAATTTTGGTACAATTTTGCTCCAATTTTGCTCTAATTTTACTATAATTTTGGTACAATTTTGGGGTAATTTTGCTCTAATTTTACTATAATTTTCCTATCATTTTGCTCCAATTTTCCTCCAATTTTCCCCTAATTTTTCCCCAATTTTGGGTTAATTTTGGGGTAATTTTGCTCCAATTTTTCCCTAATTTGTCCCTAATTTTTCTCCAATTTTCCCCTAATTTTCCTCCAATTTTCCTCCAATTTTTCTCTAATTTTCCTCCAATTTTGCTCCAATTTTTCCCTAATTTTCCTCTAATTTTCCTCCAATTTTTCCCAATTTTGCTCTAGTTTTCCTCCAATTTTGGGTTAATTTTGGGGTAATTTTCCTCTAATTTTTCTCCAATTTTCCTCTAATTTTTCTCCAATTTTTCCCTAATTTTGCTCCAATTTTTGTCCCAATTTTTCTCCAATTTTCCTCCAATTTTTCCCTAATTCTTCCCTAATTTTCCTCCAATTTTCCTCCAAATTTTCTCCAATTTTGCTCTAGTTTTCCTCTAATTTTGCTCCAATTTTCCTCCAGTTTTCCTCCAACTTTTCTGCAATTTCCCCCTAATTTTTCCCTAATTTTGCTCCAATTTTTGGCTAATTTTTCTCCAATTTTCCTATAATTTTGCTCTAATTTTGCTCTAATTTTCCTCTAATTTTCCTCCAATTTTTCTCCAATTTTCCTCTAATTTTGTTCCAATTTTGCTCTAATTTTCCTCCAATTTTCCTCCAATTTCCCCCCAGTTTTTCTCCAATTTTTCCCCTAATTTTTCCCCAATTTTGGGTTAATTTTGGGGTAATTTTGCTCCAATTTTTGGCTAATTTTTTCTCCAATTTTCCCCCAATTTTTCTCCAATTTTCCCCCAATTTTCCCCTAATTTTGAGTTAAATTTGGGCTAATTTTGGGCTAATTTTGCTCCAATTTTCCCCTAATTTTCCTCCAATTTTCCTCCAATTTTCCTCTAATTTTCCTCTAAATTCTCTCTAATCTTCCTCCAATTTTACTCCAATTTTCCTATAATTTTTCTTCAATTTTGGGCTATTTTTGGGATAATTTTGCTCCAATTTTCCCCCTAATTTTCCTCCAATTTTTCTCCAATTTTTCTCCAATTTTCCTATAATTTTCCTTCAATTTTTTCTCCAATTTTTCTCCAATTTTGGGTTAATTTTCCTCTAATTTTTCTCCAATTTTCCTCTAATTTTACTCCAATTTTTCTCCAATTTTCCTCTAATTTTGCTCCAATTTTTCTCCAAGTTTTCCCTAATTTTCCTCCAATTTTCCTCCAATTTTGCTATAAATTTGCTATAATTTTGCTCTAATTTTGCTCCAATTTTCCCCCAATTTTCCTCCAATTTTCCTCCAATTTTGGGTTAATTTTGGGATAATTTTGGGGTAATTTTGCTCCAATTTTGGTCTAATTTTCCTCTAATTTTCCTCCAATTTTCCCCTAATTTTGTTCCAATTTTGCTCTAATTTTTCTCCAATTTTTCTCCAATTTTGCTCTAATTTTGTTTTAATTTTGGGGTAATTTTGGGCTAATTTTGCTCCAATTTTGGTCTAATTTTCCTCCAATTTTCCTCCAATTTTCCTCCAATTTTCCTCCAATTTTCCTCTAATTTTCCTATAAATTTCCTCTAATTTTCCTCCAATTTTCCCCCAATTTTGGGTTAATTTCGGGTCAATTTCGGGTTAATTTCGGATTAATTTCGGGTTAATTTCGGGTTATTTTTAGGTTAATTTCGGGTTAATTTCGGGTTATTTTTAGGTTAATTTCGGGTTAATTTCGGGGTAATTTCGAGTTAATTTCGAGTCAATTTCGAGTCAATTTTGGGTTTTTTTGGGTTAATTTCGGGTCAATTTCGGGTTAATTTCGGGTTATTTTTAGGTTAATTTCGGGCTAATTTCGGATTAATTTCGGGTTAATTTCGGGTTAATTTCGGGTTAATTTCGGGTTAATTTCGGGTTAATTTCGGGTTAATTTCGGGTTAATTTCGGGTTAATTTCGGGTTAATTTCGGGTAATTTCGGGTTAATTTTGGGTTAATTTCGGGTCAATTTCGGGTTAATTTCGGGTTAATTTCGGGTTAATTTCGGGTTAATTTCGGGTTAATTTTGGGGTAATTTCGGGTTAATTTTGGGGTAATTTCGGGTCAATTTCGGGTTAATTTCGGATTAATTTCGGGTTAATTTCGGGTTATTTTTAGGTTAATTTCGGGTTAATTTCGGGTTATTTTTAGGTTAATTTCGGGTTAATTTCGGGTTATTTTTAGGTTAATTTCGGGTTAATTTCGGGGTAATTTCGAGTTAATTTCGAGTCAATTTCGAGTCAATTTTGGGTTTTTTGGGTTAATTTCGGGTCAATTTCGGGTTAATTTCGGATTAATTTCGGGTTAATTTCGGGTTATTTTTAGGTTAATTTCGGGTTAATTTCGGGTTAATTTCGGGTTAATTTCGGGTTAATTTCGGGTTAATTTCGGGTTAATTTCGGGTAATTTCGGGTTAATTTTGGGTTAATTTCGGGTCAATTTCGGGTTAATTTCGGGTTAATTTCGGGTTAATTTCGGGTTAATTTCGGGTTAATTTCGGGTCAATTTTGGGTTAATTTCGGGTTAATTTCGGGTTATTTTCGGGTTAATTTCGGGGTAATTTCGGGTCAATTTCGGGTTAATTTCGGGTTAATTTTGGGTTAATTTCGGGTCAATTTCGGGTCAATTTCGGGTTAATTTTGGGTTAATTTCGAGTTAATTTCGGGTTAATTTCGGGTTAATTTCAGGTTAAAATTTCGGGTTAATTTTGGGTTAATTTCGGGTCAATTTTCGGGTCAATTTCGGTTTAATTTCGGGTTATTTTTAGGTTAATTTCGGGTTAATTTCGGGTTAATTTCGGGTAATTTCGGGTTAATTTCGGGGTAATTTCGGGTCAATTTCGGGTTAATTTCGGGTTAATTTCGGGTAATTTCGGGTCAATTTTCGGATTAATTTCGGGTTAATTTCGGGTTAATTTCGGGGTAATTTCGGGTTAATTTCGGGTTAATTTCGGGTTAATTTCGGGGTAATTTCGGGTCAATTTTCGGGTTAATTTCGGGTTAATTTCGGGTTAATTTCGGATTAATTTCGGGTTAATTTCGGGTTAATTTCGGGTTAATTTCGGGTTAATTTCGGGTTAATTTCGGGTTAATTTCGGGTTAATTTCGGGTAATTTTGGGGTTAATTTCGGGTCAATTTCGGGTTAATTTCGGGTAATTTCGGGTCAATTTCGGGTTAATTTCGGGTTAATTTCGGGTCAATTTCGGGTCAATTTTCCCCAAATTTGGCCGATTCCGGGTGGGGGAGGGGCCGTGGGAAGCCGGGGTCACTTTGGGGTCATTCCTCGGGGTGGGGGGAGGGGCGGCCGGAGCTATTTTGGGATTTTTTCCCAAAAAAGGTTCCGAAGGGAAGCGAAGAGCTAAAAATAGAAACTCGGGGGGGGGTGGGGGTGGGGGAGGGGCGGCAGCTGTCAACCCCAAATTTGGGATTTTGGGGAATTCGCCCCTCCCCACCCCGCCAGGTGGTGCTCGGGGTGGGGGAGGGGCGGGGGGAGGGGGGAGGGGAGAGGAGGGAAAATTAAAAAAAAAAATGATTGAAATTTTCCCAAAAAATTTTTAAAAAATTTAAAAATATTTTTTAAAAAATTCGCCCAAAAATTGCCGAAAAATTTCCCAAAAAATTTTAAAAAAATTAAAAAATATTTTAAAAAATTCAGCCAAAAATTGCTGAAAAATTTCCGAAAAAATAAAAAAAAAATTTAAAAAATATTTTTAAAAAATTCGCCCAAAAATTGCCGAAAAATTCCCCAAAAAGTTTTAAAAAAATTTTAAAAATAATAATAAAAAATTCACCCAAAAATTGCCGAAAAACTTCCGAAAAAATTAAAAAAAATTAAAAAATATTTTTTAAAAAAATTCGCCCAAAAATTGCCGAAAAATGTCCCAAAAAAATTTAAAAAATTAAAAAATAATAAAAAAAAATTCACCCAAAAATTGCCGAAAATTTTCCCAAAAAATTAAAAAAAAATTTAAAAATATTTTAAAAATTCACCCAAAAATTGCCGAAAATTTTCCCAAAAAATTAAAAAAAAATTTAAAAATATTTTAAAAAATTCACCCAAAAATTGCCGAAAAATTTCCCAAAAAATTTAAAAAAAAATTTAAAAATATTTTAAAAAATTCACCCAAAAATTGCTGAAAAATTTCCCAAAAAATTTTTAAAAAATTTAAAAAATAATAAAAAAAATTCAGCCAAAAATTGCCGAAAAATTTCCCAAAAAATTTTAAAAAAAATTTTAAAATATTAAAAAAAATTCAGCCAAAAATTGCTGAAAAATTTCCCAAAAAATTTTTTAAAAATTTAAAAAATAATAAAAAAAATTCAGCCAAAAATTGCTGAAAAATTTCCCAAAAAATTCCCAAAAAAATTTAAAAATATTTTAAAAAATTCACCCAAAAATTGCTGAAAAATTTCCCAAAAAATTTTTTAAAAAAATTAAAAATATTTAAAAAAATTCAGCCAAAAATTGCCGAAAAATTTCCCAAAAATTAAAACAAAAAAAATTAAAAAAAAAACCCCAAACAAAATCCCCCAAAAAGTCCCAAAAAATTTAAAAAAAAATTTTAAAAAATTCCCAAAACTTCCCACAAAAATTAAAAAAAACGAAAAGAAAATTCCCCAAAAATTTCCAAAAAAAGTCCCAAAAAATTGGAAAAAAATTTCTCAAAAATTTCTCAAAAAATTTCCGTAACATTCCAAAAAAATTTTTTAAAATCCCAAAAATATCCCCAAAAATGAAAAAAACAAATTAAAAATATTTTTTAAAATTCCCCAAAAAAATTTTAAAAAATCCCCCGAAAATAATGAAAAAATTTCCCCAAAATTTTTTAAAAATTAAAAAAAAGTTTTTAAAAATTCCAAAAAA